>JAJOOS010024006.1:0-14455 GCA_029582725.1 Solanum chiquidenum
ACATGAGTTCTATGTAGACTTGTAGACCTTCGAGTCGAGTTGTTCCATTCCCATAATTTCACATGAACTTCGTAAGTTGGTCATCTTTCAGAGAAGTGGTATCTTCAAGTTCTAAGCCTTTAAGTGTTGAGTTCCTAATCCCTTTTGAGAAGTATCTTGAGTCCTTGAGTTGAACATTTCATGCCCATAATTCCGCATGAACATTATAAGTCGAACAATCTTGAGATGAGAAGTATCTTTGAGTCGTTGAGTTGAGTAGTTCATGCTCATAATTTCGCATGAACTCTGAGTTGAGCATTCTTGAAATGAGTAGTATCATTGAATTTCTTGAGTTCCAAGTATTTGAGTTCCAAGTATTTGAGTTCTATCTATGGTTATTGAAAACCTTGCATTGCCTAGTTCATGTCCATAATTCGGCATGAACCATATTTTAAGAAGTCTTTTACAAACGTTTTAACTTTGTTTTAAGACCTAAGTTTTGAGTTCAGTAAAGAGTAAAGTTGAAGTTCTTTTCTTGAAAAATTATATGGGGACTAAGTATTCTCAAAGAGATTTAAAATGTATTCACATTTAAATAAGAACGGAAACTGGGATTTCCAAAGAGCCTTCGGGCTAGTTTTCAGAAAAGAGTAATCGCTTTCTAAATGTAGCAAGAGGGGAAACTTTGATTTCCAAGATAGCCTTTGAGCTAAGTTTTTGAGCACTAATCTCAAATCACAGAAAGAAGTATGTTTTTAAAAAGTAAAGAGCTAATATATTTTTGGGAGTAATAATGAAAACCGATATGGGGAAGAGTTCAGATAACTCACAGCCTCCTTAAACCATGTAGCCACCATGGGCAGAAAAGAGTCATACTTTTTAGATGAACCCTTTTCACAATAGACTAGTGGATCCACTTAGTAGTTCAGGTCCTATGCCCTTGGTAAGTATAGGATGCTATGGCAGCGTGAAGGAAATCGATGTATCATCACAATAACTCTTACGTGATGCTTGTCGGTTAGAGAAACTCCCACATAAGTTATTGTATTCTTATATACACAGTTAATTGTATTTTCACATACATTTCTGATTTATTTTGTATCATTGCATACACACAGTGTTGACAGCATGTTTTTAAACAGTTTGTTTCTTTATATTGCACTTGTTTTAAATTTCTTTATATTGAAATGATTTCAGTCATATTGAGTTGAGTATCCAGAGTTGAGTACCCAGAGTCGAATATCATATATTTGAGTTGAATATCTAATCTCTGAGTTGAGTATCTTATCCTTGAGTACTTCTGAGTTGAGTAAGTTGAGTAGCTTTGAGTATCCTTGAGTATTCCTTGAGTTGAGTAACTTTGAGAATAGGTAAGTATATTTCTTTTTTATCAAGTTTCAAGCTTATGTTATGCTTTAGAATTCCCCTTACATGCTCGTACATTCCACGTACTTAGCCCATTGGCTTGCATCTTTTCATGATGCAGTCACAGGTATTCAATTTCATCAACGGGAGCTTCGTTGATACATCCAAGAGTTCGAGTTAGCTATGGTGCGCCTTCTTGCTGTCGGAGGATTTCATTTACCTTTCAGTTATATCAGTTGTTAGGATGTCGTGGGTCTTGTTCCGACTTCCATCTTTATCAGTTATAGGCTTCATAGATAGTCAGTATAGTGAGAAGTTTGTATCATTTACTTTATTAAATGTTTTAAAGACTTAAGTTGCCAATTTTGGGGCGAGTTGAATATATTTTATTATTCAGAGTTTTCATTTGAGTTAAAGTTTGAATTGAAGTTTTATGAACTTTTATTTCAGTTTTTTTTAGCTTGTATGCTTGAATCAGTTTTCCGCTTGTAGTCAGCTAGGATGAGGGTTCGCTTGGGGACAAGCAATGGTCTTCGAGTGCCGGCCACATCCAGGGTGTAGGCTCGGGTTGTGACATGCGTGCAGCTACATAAGAGTAGAACCAAATGAAAAATAGTTTACAGAGTTAGAATATATATATATATATATATTGTTTTATTTTATTTTTTAAAGAAAACTTTGTTTATAACTTTTTATGACAAATTATTTTAAAATTTGGTTATTTATTTTTACATAATTTTAAGAGTATTTATGAAAAAAAAACTCTTAAATTAGACTAAAAAAGAATTACTCCCATCATTTCAATTTGTTTATACTACTTTTCATTTTATTTTCGTTTAAAAAGTAATATTTTCCCCCCTTGTTAACAACTCTTTAATTTCAACTTGTCAAATGAAATGTTTAAGATCAAAAGATTGAAAAGAATTTTCAATATTTGATATATTTTTAATTTCGAACCATAAATTTTAAAAGTCTTGCTTTATTTTTTTTAAACCCTATGTTAAATTAAAATAGAATAAATAAATTAAAATAGAAAAAATTAGATAAAATAGATAAATCATCCTTAAATTGTTTATTTGAAATGGACAAAAGATCCCCCCCGCTCCCCACATATATATATATATATCAATAATTATATAGGTATACCAAATATAGGCTCAAAAGTACCAAAACTACCATTAGGTTTGTGCAAGAACCTCTTCATCTTCTCCACCCAACCTCTTCATCTCCTTTCTTCTCCTCAACCCGATCTTCATCTCCTTTCTACCAAATGTTCAGTGTTTTTTTCTTAATCTTCAAGAAGTTTTCTACATCTAATGTAGAGTTTCATCAGATCTAATTTCAAAAGTCTCGATCTTTGCAAGTCAACTCAAATACCATGTCTCTTTGATGTCTTCATCGTCTCTTCAACTCCGATAAGCTTTTATAGCAGTGGTATCGTAGTTGAGGGAGACAAAAAGGTCCAATGTGTTGCTCCAAATTGATTCTTATAATTTTTAAATGAGTTCTCTAGTGGTTCTATTAAATTTTAGGATGATTAACACAAGTTACAAGATCCAGGATTTTGAGTTTCAGCTGAAGAAGGTGCAACTATTAATCCAATATGTAAGACATCAATTTTATGTTTCTTTATGTCTTCAGTACTATTAATTTTTTTTGATAAATAAAATCATTGGACATTTATGTCCTTTCTGTGCAATTTTATTTTTTGAAATAAATATAGATATTTATGCGCTTTTGTTTGTGAAATTTATTTTTTAAATATCAGATGAAAGTAGAGATAAATATTAGATTTAAAAGAAAATTGATCACCCATTTCTTCACTTCCTAAGTTTTTGGGTTAATAGGTAGCACTACTTCCTCCACTTCTTCATAATCGTCCTCCAGGAAGCAGAAAATAGAAAAAGAAATTGTCTTACGGCACTTAACTTTTTTAGTGTTTTTACTCCAAAACAATTTCAGGACAACCACTATATATATGAGAAAACAAACGAAAAGTTTTATCTTTCCAAAGTGGAGATGAATTTCTGAACCTAAACAAGAAGACGAGGTATGTATCAGTCCCCCTATTTTATGTTTGAACAAAATTGAACAGATAGTTATATGCTGCAGAAGATTTATTCATTGATTATTTGTGACGCATACATTGATATTATTTTACTATTGTGTCCGACAATCAATCTGAAGATAAAAAAAAGTCAGTTATAAGTTTTTGAATTAGAAACACTCTAATTACCGTGTATATTACATTTTGTGTGGTGTGCTTATTTACTATTGGTTTGTGACACATACTGTTGAAGCATAACAGTTTCCAAGGCATATATTGCAACAACTTCTCTGTTTTGTTCGTATATTGATGTTTTTACTCGACTTTTTAGGGAAGAGAGGATGGATTGTAGTGAAAACATGGTATGAAAGTCTATCAAGTGAAACTTGCTTCTTGAACTTGGAACATAGAATTAGGATAGGAAAATGAAACTTTGGATTTGAATAAACTAAACCAAAATCATTTTATATGAATGTTCTGTGGGACAATTGTTTTTTACTGAAACTAATAGACATTTCTTCACGGGGCTTGGTATTTATAAGATCTACAATCTCTTCTTAACACCTTAGCTTATAAAAGTTTTCAGAAAAGTTATTGTGCCTTTAAATTTGGACATTTCCTGCATGTATATATATCTTCTATATGTAATACTAATTCTTTAATCTGCTAGTTCTTTTTTGGTAAAAAGCAGTTTTATTTATTACCCAAAGGAATTACAAAATCTAAAAAGGAAATAAATCTATAATAACTACTTTTTTTTTGGAAAAAAATATAGCTTTCATTTCATAAAACCAAACTTTATACAAGTATAGTATCAGTAGCCTAGACAAGCTACTCTTACAATCAATCCTGCTAGTTTCATTAAACTAATAAAAAAAACAAGTAACTTTATAATCTTCAAAAGGGATAACTTGGCAGCATATGTATGCATTCCCTCCATGTTGAATTGTTCCTTCCTCTAATATGTATATGCAACACTATATCTTTAATTATTTGTTTAGAAGAGAATGATCGTTTTTGAAAACGAATGTAATTTCTAGCAGTCCACAACATATTCACAATCATCGCAAACACACAACTTGTGATTTCAGCAACACCACCTCTTCTTCTTGCAATCTGGCTCATCCAATTCACTTCAATCTCCCAGTCTTGTATTTGTCTTCTGTGCCCCAACCATTGTAGCATACAATTCCATATATTCTTGGTCACATTACATTCAAAGAGTAAATTCTAGAATGTTTCTAAGTGTTGACTACAGAAGACACAACCAGGGGGAGCAGTGATTCCAAATTTCTGCAATCTCTCGACTGTTGCTAGTCTTTTCTGTATAGCCAACCATAGAATGAATTTATATCTAGGATGTATCTTTGAATGTAATGCAAGATGTTTCCAGGCTACTTTGGGATGAATAGGCATTAAATTTACATACATCTTCCGTATTGAAAATCTATCCCCAAGTTGGGCTTTAACAAGTTGTTGTTGAATTGTCCCATGGCTGCCTAGTCTGTTTATTAACTGATCTCTAGATTCTAGTACCTCCCTCACAACCCAGGAAGCACTTTTAGGAATTTGTATTTGAGCAACAACAATAACTTACTTTAGTCTAACTAAAGAACCCTATTATGTGCGAATACGCAGGGTAAAAGTTCAAGTTCGTAGCCTTCTTTCCACACTTGCATTTAGAGGCCCTCTTTGACAAACCTCTTGTATGATAGTCTTGATTACCAGTGTTGCACCTCTAGCTCTTCCTTGGAATACCCTCACATTTTTTTCCTTCAAAATGTGGTATACATATCTAACAACTACCATTATGAAGATTACTGCATTTGGACTCTTCCTTTTCTTTGTAGTCATCCAAGCAAGTTCTTGTTGCAGGTCTCCAGGATTAAGGATAGCTTCTTTCCAGGTTAACACCATCATAGCAACAAAGTCATTCAAAATAAAAGTGGCTAATACTCTCCAAACTAGTAGCACATAAAGGACATTCCAAAGTTATGTGAATCCCCATCTATCAATTTTGTCCCATGTAGCCAATCTTCCTAACGCTGCTACTCTAAATGTAAAGAGTCATTTTGGTGCGCCCAAGTTAATGCATAATAGTTTTCTCCATGGGACTCTAGGGAAAGGTCCTGATATTTCTCTATGTAGCTTTTGAATGGAAAATTTTTGCATAGAAAGATAGTGATCATAGTCGTACCCTGCTGATCCAAAGTACTTTTTTTCGTTTATATGCTAGTGATGCTTCACTAGTTCAATTAATATTAGAAAGAACAGTGAAATCTTATTAATAAATGATGGGAGTGAGACTTTGCAGATTGATGATTTATGATATTTTTAGATTTTTCTTTATTTGTCAACTGTTGGTGCTTTTTTATATAACTATTTTTGTTAAACTAATGGATCTTATGTCTTATGGACATTCTAAAATTACTTATTGAGTTTTGATAGTATTCTGCCAATCAATGGCACCAGGTGGACGTGTCTTCAAGTAAACTACACTTACAAGGGAAACTATTCAAGATACTCAATCATTGGATGAATTAAATAACCCTACTCATGCTGTTAATATAGGTAATACATTTTATTAAATTGATTAGGATTAAATTATTTAGTTATTGGCCAAGTTGAACTTTTTACTAAATGGATAGGTATTCTAATCTACACCTTTGGACTCAACGATATTTATATAATATGTGAAGCTTATACTAAATAGACATGATATGAATGATAAAAAAAAGATGTTGTTAGCTCTTGTATATTCTCTTTGTTTTGTCAATGATTTTTTTTACTTAATTGTCTATTTATATACAACAAAATAAAGCAAAAGTTTTAGTTGTTTCAGTCCTCATACCTTTCTTCCATACGTACAATATTTTTTTAGATTATAGGTGGAACTTTGAACTGAGTTTAATTTTTTTTCATATGATGCTTCTACTAGAATCAAGAATGGTCGTGACAATAGAGGTAAAGGTCTTGAAAAAATGAAGAAGGCTATGGGAAGCAATATGAAAATAGAGATTTCAGTTGGTAAAGGAAGACCAACTAAACCAGATCAATCGGCAAAATTATCTAATGAGTTGGGGATAAGTGCTCAAAATTTTATTTCGCTTCCACACAAGTGGAAGGAACTCAAAAGAGAGGAAAAAGATGCAGCACATGTCATGTAAGAATTCTATACGCTTGTAAATTTATTACATAGTTGTGATTATATTGAGTTCTTTTTATCAGATATTCCTATTTTTCATTTATCTATTTTTTTGGCGAACTCCTTGGCAATATCTAGTAGTAAGTTTGCTAATGATCTCTTTCGCTTTATTCTCTGTTTTTTTAATAATTGACAAGATTTTTTTTATCATCAACAGCTAACCACTAGAAAAAATGCAACCGATACATCAAATCTACTGCTGGATACTATATGTATGAAGGAATCAATCGCGGATGATGTAATGATAAAAGAAGACCTTGCAAATCCCTATTGCATTTATTGTAAGTATTCAAGTTTAAAATTTCTATTTACTTCTTCTATTGATTTTTGGTTGATTTTGATTGTCTTTCAGTGGAAAGACAAGTACGGTAATGATAAAATTTTGTTCACTACATTTAGTTTTGCTACTTAATTGTTAGAGTGATGTGAATTATTATGTTCCTCTGTAAGTAACTTTTTTTTCTATCTTAAAAAATTTACTTTTTAAAAAGGTTTTGTACTTAATATTATAAATTACACACAATAAGTTATTTATATACATTTATTATTAATTAACGCAATATACATGTGCAAAACACGTACTCTTGACTAGGTGATGATGGTGATGTTTAGTCATTATAATATTGACTAATGCAGGTAATTATCGATAGTGATAAGTGAATGTAATAATGATTGATGGTAATAATTGCAAGTGATGGCTAATGGTAATGACGACTGATTTTGGTCATTGGTGATAGTGATAATTGTAGTTGGGATGATGATGAATATTGCAGATGATAGGTGATGGTGGTTCAGGTGGTAGTAGTTGTGGCTGTGATAGTGGTTGAGTTAAGAAGATGGAGTAGTGGTGAATTGTCATCTTTATAGAAATTCATAAATAAATATCTTAATAATATTAAGACTTTGTTATAGATTTTAATCATATAGACTCATTAAGTGGTTGAAAAATAAGAAAAACAAACACACCTAATAATTAAGAGATAAATGATTATGATTTGGACCTTGAAACAAAAGGACTTAATGACAGAGACCTTAATGATTAAAATTACGACTTTCATCAAGTGCAAACAAAAGCATTAAAATATATTAAATCCATATCATATCAATTTAATAACATTTATTATCATTATTTAAACAAATATTGCATATAGTGTAACATTAATAATATTTTTCTAAATATATTGTTGTTCTAATCGTTTTATATTAATTGACGTAATAAACACGTGCAAAACATACTCTAAATTGATATATATTAAAATGTGTTGTTGTAGTAAACATTTTATCTGTCATAATTGATAATCAATTAACAATGACGTCTACATGTAATAATTATTTTAAAATTGTTTATTTATGTGTTTTCCCCTCACTTTATGGAAATTTCCTACTTGTTTTCTCTCTCTCTCTCTCTCTCTCTCTATATATATATATATATATGTTTTCTCAATTTAATTTGTTTGTATCTTTTCTACTAAAATCAAAGTATGTGTTATAAATATAGTGAATGTCAATCTGTTAGAGAAAATTTAGGAACCCTAACTTTGGGAGCAAGTCAATTTTTTTCTTATAAAATAGAGGGGTTCTCTTCATTGTAAACTAGATCTCGGAATTCCTAATTTATCTCTCAAGAGAAATAATAAGTCTTCTCTCTTCACCCTACTTTCTTCTCATTATTTTATATAGTTTCATAACACGTTATCAATATGAGTCTCTAACCAATTGACTTTGAGTCAATATATCTGATTCAGGTTACTAGGAACTTTATGAAGGTTAGCAGATTTCATTATTTTTGGTTTACTTACTTTTAGATTATTAAAATTATTGGTTGTATGTCAATTGTTTTGTGAATAAGGTCCACTGATTAGACTATAATTAATTAACTATACCGTGTTGCAATTTATCATGATATTGAAGTAATTTATATGCAACAATTGCAACATTAAGCTATGCATCAATTGATTTTACTTTTATACATTACAATGTCCATCTTTATAATTTGTTCGTGTAAGCTTAGAGCAAAGCTTTTTTACTGATTTTGTTTGGTTTAATAAGTGTGTGAGGTGCTTTGCCTTCTTAGTGAGTTTTTCCTCTCCTGCTGTCACGCCCCGAGCCTACACTCTGGGTGGGACTGGCACTTGAAAACTATTGCTGGCCCCAAGTGAACCCTTTGCCTGGCTTACTAACTCAGCGAAAGACTTAACTCATCACATAAACATTTATGAAGAAACTAGAATTTCTCAAAGGAACATTCAACAGGCCATTTAGGCAAACTCAAGTCTTTAACATAAGAAATGAAAAGTAAAGACAACTGAAATAACCAACTGACCGTCTGTCTATGAAGCCTCTAAAACAACTGAGATTGATGTTGGGACAAACCCCACAACATCCTAATGGACTTAACTAGAAAGCAATGAAAATAGATCCTCCGGAATGCAAGGAGGCTCAGCGACAGACTCTGAACTGCTCACTGGATCAACGGTGCGTTGAAATGTCGATCCTAGTTACCTGTGTCTGCATCATAAGACGATGCAGACCAACTGACATTTGAATGTACGAGTATGCGAGTTGGAATGCTAAAACAACATAGGCTTGAAAGGGAATATGAAATAAACTGAAGAACTTACCTGGCTCAACTCAACTCAACTCAACATAACTGAACTTATTCAATATAAAGCAATTTAAGACAAGTGCAATATAAAGAAAAGTTGTTTAAAATTATGCCGTCAACTCTGTGTGTATGCAAAGATACATAAAACTCTGATATGTATGTAAAAATACAATAAACTAATGTATATAAGAATACAATAACTTATGTGGGATTTTCTCTAACCAACAACCATCACATAAGAGTTATAGTGATGATACAACGATCTACCTCACGCTTCCAGTGCATCATATACCCGGCCAAAGGTATAGGACCTGAACTACTAAGTGGATCCACTAGTCTATTGTGAAAAAGGTTCATCTAAGAAGTATGACCCTTTTGTACCCATGGTGGCTACATGGTTTATGGGGGCTGTGAGTTATCTGAACTCTCCCCCATATCGGTGCTCAATACTATTCCCAAAAATATATTAGCTCGTTATATTTTAAAAACTTACTTCTTTCTGTGATTTGAGATTAGTGCTCAAAAACTTAGCTCAAAGGCTATGTTGGAAATCTCAGTTTCCCTTCTTGCTTCATTTAGAAAGCTATTACTCTTTTCTGAAAACTAGCCCAAATGCTCTTTGGAAATCTCAGTTTCCGTTCTTACTAAAATGTGAAAACATTTTTATGTCTCTTTGGGAATACATAGTCCCCATATACTTCTTTGAAGAAAAGCACTTCAACTTTACTCTTTACTTAACTCAAAACTTAAGTCTTAAAACAAAGTTAAAACATTTGTGAAAGACTTTTGAAAACTTTAAGAACTTATCTTAACTTAACTCTTGACTGCTCTTGACTCTAACCTTAACTGCTCTTGACTTGACTCTTAACTGATCCTTGCATTGAATTATGGATTCAAGGATTATGATTTGTGATTGGAAAGATCTCATGTTGTTTAGGAATGATTCTAGATAGCTAAACATGAGAAACGACCGAAAATCAAAATTTGAAAGTAGGTCCGCGACGCGGAGACATATTTAATATTTGGCTTTGGAAACGTCTTTTTGAGGCAGAACACTTCGTGTCAGCTCCACGATGAGAAGTTGAAATGTTCAAATCTGGGCCCTAAGCGCGCGACGCGCGGCCACCCCTTAATTTCGTTCGATGAAATTTCTTCTTTGATTTCCAGCCCCAATTCACCCAAACTCGGTTCTTTTTCTCAAATTACTTTTAGATACAGATACCCAGTAAATGTACCTAAGAACCTAACTCGAAACGACTCTATAATGCGACGTAACGAACTCAAAAACTTCTCAATTTATCCCAATTCAAGAACAACATTCAAATTCAAGAATTCATGTCAAGAACATCAACTTTCAAACTCTTTTAGGACGAATTTCGCTGAACTAAACATGTTTGGCGCGTGGGTGAATGAACCCAATGCTATGAGAGACTCACATACCTTGAAGGGTCAATTCCTTGGCGAATCCGTAACCAAAATCGATCGTTCTTGGCTAATCTTGTTTTTCCTCTTCTCCTTTATCTTGCGTTCTTTCTCCAAAAGCCCTAACTCTATTTCTCAAAAGTGTAAACTGAACTAACTCAGTTTTGACCCCAATTATTTTATTAAAAATGGATTTAATTAATTGGGTAAGGGAAAGACCAAACTACCCTTCAAAAATCCGGATTGGACATTTCCTTATTCGAACAACCCAACTTTCAAAGGGCATAACTCACTCATACGAACTCGGAATTGTACAAACTTAGCGACGTTGGAAAGATTATTCCAAGAGCTTTCCAACCACATCTGTAAATACACCTAACTCATCCTGATCTAGGAGTTATGGTCTTTTGAAGTTGACCAAAAACTCACTTTAACTTACTAAATTTTTTCCAGATTTCCTTATACTTTTCAAAAATGACTATTTCCAAAATTTAAACTTCTTTCTAGTTCTTTCTAGTTGTGAGATGTTACACATGCATTTCTCATCATGTAATAATAATGTCTTCAATCGCATCAAGGGAGTAAGACGATTGTTTCATGTCCAATCGCATCAAGGGAGTAGATGATGGATTCATGTCGAATCACTAATATATTGGACTAAAGTCCTGGTGCACCATGATGAGAAGGTATTTGGTTCAAGTCTCATCGATTTATGGCCTAAGGTGCTTTTATAGCAAAATAATGTCCTTAGGTGAAAAAGTCATGAAACCAATTCATTGAATTTTCTCCATTCCTTAATGTGAATATGGTAGTAGTGCATAATATGTCTGAAACAAGACAAGTGACTGAATAATGCACATGAATATGGAATGATATACTAAATTATCATAATTTGATATACTTAGATGATTGTGTTTTATTCAAGATAAATGCTAAAAGTATAGACCCATTCTTTGAAGTGAATGACGTATAAGCCCACCATGCTAGGCATGGAAAAGGTCCTACCAAAAATGTCTTTGGGAAGACATGTGTTATTTTCTGTTTGTATTAGACAAGGATTAGTGCAATTGAGACACATTCTATAGTAAATCAAAAGTTTCCTAATTCCAATACTTTCATACTTTGGCATGATCGTTTGGGACATCATGAGTCTATAATGACGAGACGAATTATAGAAAATGCAAAGGGTCATCCATTGAAGAACCTAAAGAATCGTTTAAATGGTGAATTTCTTAGACTACTTCTTATCAACACAAGTTAATTGTGAGACCATTACTAACGAAAATTGAGATTACGTCTCATGAGTTCTTGAAACATATACATGAGCATATTTGTGGACCTATTCAACCACCTAGTAGGTTGGTTATACACGTTATGATCCTAATAGATGATCATCCCAGATGGTCTCATGTGTGCATATTGTCATCTGGCAATTTGGTATTTGCAAAAATGTTGGTACAAATAATATGATTATAGGCACAGTTTTCTAATTATCATATTAAGTTCATTCGCCTTGATAACAATGTAGAATTTTCATCCCAAGCATTTAATGATTAATTCTATCATTTGGGATTGAATAAACTCAATATTGAAATGAATTTGATAGTGCAAAAAAAAATCTTATCAATACGAACGTGCACTTAATCGTGATGGGATCATGACTCACCTTCAAAAGAGGTAGAGAAATTGAGAAGAAATAAATCTGAAAATTACTCCCAGAGTAATAAAAATGAACTTTACTCAAATAATAGTAAATTAGAAATTTACTAAGCAAAAGGCACATGACATAGTAAACTTAGAGTTTACTAGTACTAATAATTTTATTAGTTGACATGAATGATTTGGTCATCTTAAAGATGTTTATTTTGAGTAATAGACACGCATTAAAGAACTAGATGATTCTTCAAGAATCCTTTTTGTTGTTTGTTCTCATGATAAGTTGATTAGATCAACTAATGTTGGGAATAAATTTCTAAATTCTGAAAAGTATAAATGGTGAATATGGACATGTTCACATATCATGTGATATGATAAAGAGATGAATCTATAAGAGAATCATATGTGTGTTTGTTGTCAACATGCAGTTTGACATTCACAAAATTGTGTTTGCAAGATAATTGAGTTAAGAACACAATTTCAAAATGTGTAATCAAGACGATTCATCTTTATAATAATGATAAGTATCCAAGTTGATATGACATTAAATACCTCAGATAAATAGTAAATGATTGCTTATGAGAACAAAGCTTCATGGTCCGATATATAATATATTGCTTACAAAAATAATTGTATACATCAGACCAATAAATTATAATCATTTTTTTCTTAATTGATTTATTGACAGGGACCAATAGTTTCCATCTAATAATTTTGATGTGTGGTATATGATTAATGGATATACAATGATGCACAAAGATGGATTCTCTTAAATAGATTGAGATATATGTTAGTTTATCTAACATAAGGGGAATATAAGAAGTAATCAAGAGTTGCAAATGCTCATAAAGGATAGGTTCTGCTACATACGTGAAGCTTTATAGACCAATCGATTCTAACTAAAACAATTCTTGCAAAAAGGAGAGGAGCAAAGGATCTAAATGATCGTATAAGAAGGCAATGTGCTCTTGAAAAGCCTACGACAGAACACTTCATGAAACCTCGTGAGAGGGGTTGCTACTTGAAAATAATGAAGTCACGAGATCTCAATAAGTTATGTTGTATTGTGAACCGAGACAAAGTAAATTTCGTCGACGATATCTTTGATACAATATAACACAATATTTAATGTCATACTTTTAATACTTGATGTTGTCACTTGAAAATATTGACATATAAATATTCGATAGATTCAAAATGCATGAAGCATATGAAATTTTTTGGAAAACCTTTTTATAATTCTCACGTGGATTAAATCAATCAAAAATGTTTTGTATTGTTATACAAGTTGATAACATGAAGTGGAACTCTTGAAGAGTTTTCAAAAGGCAATAAATTATTTGCTTAAAGAAGTTGAAGTGAGGAATAGATTTTATAATAAATATTGACATTGTGATATTGATTTAGTGAAAAGATTACCGTGTAGTTAGCTTTTCAATAGATGACTTCAATTTTATTTGGTTGAAACTTTTTGGTTGTCATTTCTATCTTACCATAATTATTTTCGTTAATGATAATTTGTGACAAATAGTTATGCTATATTACTATGCTCTTATATAACGTAGTTCATTTTTTCTTTACCTTATTGTTTAAAGTAAAGTTTTATGTATCAATGCCAACATAGTTTTAACTTTTGAAAGTAAATTGTCAAAATAACAATCAGGTTGTGTTCAATGAAAAAAAGGTACTCGAAGAAGAATGTGTAGAATCAATTGATGTATCTTATTTGTTTGTAACTAAGATACCAAACTTTCAATCTAGATTTTGGAGATAATCTAAAATTTGTCAAAAGATATTTTTTGTTCTTGCTTATCTGAGTTGAAACAACTAACATGCACTATTGGGTGCTCAACACGGATTGTCACGACCCGAGCCTACACCCTGGACGTGGCCGGCACTCGAAGACCATTGCTAGTCCCCAAGCGAACCCTCATCCTGGCTGACTACAAGCGGAAAACTGATTCAAGCATACAAAGCTTAAAAACTGAACAAAATTCATAAAACTGAAATACAAAACTTTAACTCAAATGAAAACTGAATAAAAATAAATTATTCAACTCGCCATAAAATAGGCAACTTAAGTGTTTAAAACATTTAATAACAATAAATGAATAATACAGACTTCTCCACTATACTGACTATCTATGAAGCCTCTAACTGATAAAGATGGAAGTCG
>JAJOOS010024007.1:0-21047 GCA_029582725.1 Solanum chiquidenum
TTTTTGCGGATTTGACCATTTGAGCCGGTAAGTGGGCTAAGATTACCCATTTTCACCATGGCATTAGCAAAATCAGTGAAGAAAGTGGCTGAATTGGAGCTATAAGTGTTAACTATAGAGTCTGTTGAGCCTCCACTAGAGAGTTGTTGGTCAGAATGAAGAAGACCTTTTTGAATTCGCAAATTCTTATAGTAAATATTGTCAAATGTGGTTGGGCTTGTGGTGTCTAATGGAGAGAGGTTATTGTCACTTCCACTTTGTGGACAGTTCGATTTAAGTGATGTTGCAAATGTAGCATTTATATCAGTTTCGTTGTAGAGACGATCGCGAAAAGTAGTGCACCTTGCTTGCCCTATTGTGTGAGAACCTGCACAATCCAAAGATATTTCGATTTAGCGTATTTTCTTTGAGTCTCGTGAACTAATAAAAATAATTATATTTTGATGTAAAAAATAAACCTGAGAGAGCAACCATTTCTCTGGAACTGAAACCTTTGTTAGAGAAGGAAGAAATAAGACCGCTAAGATTCAAAGTTGGTGCAGGAATGTCACTATTTGCAGTACTCAAACTTGCAGTGGTTGAGTCTCTTCTTCCAAGTAATAGAGTCCAACTAGGTCCACCAAGCTAACAAATCATCAACAATATAATTAGTTTAAACAACTATAAGAATAACATCCAAATATTTAATTTGTATATATATATCAAAACTTTGACTAATGTCCTGTTTTTTATAAAGGTCAACTTGCTTTCTTTTCCTTTTCCTAACCAACAAGTTTATTAGTTAAAAAATATATTTACACATGCTTATAATAACTTCCTTGAAAAATCCATCAACTACATATGGGATGTTCGTTACAATTATCCTCTTATTTTATTGTAAGGCATATCACATGTGCTTATAGCTTAGGAAAACCATTTTTTTTTTTTATATTTTCATAGATTCATGTTCAATTAAATTAATACACATAAATTAAAAATAAAAAGTGTATAATTTTAATTGTTGACTTACTTTAACAACAGAGTCTCTAGCTGCGACAGCTAAAATATCAGCACAAGATACGACGTCGGCACAAGATGATTCGACTTGAGTTTTGATAGTATCAATCACATCGAATCCCCTTATGGATCCACTATTTGGATTAGCAGACTTCTCTCCTGTGAAACTTGATGTATCATCTAATAGCACAGATGCATCGCAACCCTGCATATTCAATAGGAGTATTAATTAATACTCGTTTGACTTTCAAAAATCAAAAGTATTGCTAAAATTGAGACAGAGTGTGCAAAATAAGTTAGGTAACTTGCATTAACAAAGCAGTCGTGGAAATGAAGACGAAGCAAAGAAGCCCCCATGCGAGATTCCGTAGCTATAGCAGAATTAACAGCTGTTTTGATTATGGAGAGAACATTTGAGCATGATGAATTGTAGAAATTGGAAGTCAATTGAGCTGAGCTCATTCCAATTAGAACAAAAGGGACTATAATTAGAACTAGTAAAAAAGATATGTTAGCCATGACAAAGAAGTTATTAGCAATAAAAAGGAAGAATATAATTAAGAAGAAAAGTTATTGTCTAAGTGTATTGCTTAGCACTCTTAATGTGGAATATGGTTCTTAATTCTTCCCATATTTATAGTAGAAGAGTGTAGCCAATTGTCAACCATTTTACCTTTTTTTTCTAAAAATATTATTTCTTATTTCCATTTTCATTTTAGAGTTTTGAAAAAAAACAAACTAACTTATTCAAACTTTACAGCATTACCAAACAGACCATATTTTTCTAAGGCTTGTAGGCCAATAGCAGCTAGTGTTTTTTAAAAAGTGGTTTTGCCCAATCTATTATTCGAAAGAAAAGGAAATGGCTTGGCTATCTCACCTAATCCAGCCACAAAAATAGATTAGATAAAATAAAGGAAAATTTACAAGAAATCCCACCTTTTATTTACTTATTACCATTATCCCCTATAAGTTTTATAAATTTCTAAAATCCCTCATTTTTGCGCATCAGATTAATTAGTGTATCTCGCGCATCAGATTAATATATCAGCGCTTATAATATTGTATCTCTCGCACTTATATTATTGTATCTCGCGCATCAGATTAGTGTATCATGTATAAAATGTACATCAGATTAGTGTATCATGCATAAAATGTACATCATATTAGTGTATCATGTATAAAATGTACATCAGATTAGTGTATCATGTATAAAATGTACATCAGATTAGTGTATCATGTATAAAATGCAATGTATCTTACTTAACAATTAATGTATCTCGCGCATCAGATTAATGTATCAGCGCTTATATTATTGTATCCGTTTTGAGGGATTTCTGTAATTATAAACTTTTAAGGGATAAATTGTAATTTTACCTTAAAAGTATGTAATTTCTGTAATTTGCCCTAAAATAAATGAGTTGAAAAAAGGAGAAATACTAAGCTGATTCCTTTGGTCATAAATTTTGAACGCATTTTTTTAAGAATTTTTTTGGCAAATATGAATTTGATTAGAAAATGTGTTGTTTTTGAGAAATTTCAGAATATGCTAAAATCTCATTCTTGGACCAAAATATAGTTGTCGATCTTTTAAAAAATAATTAAAACATATCCTCAAACTTTTATATTTTATATATAAAAAAACAGTCTATTTATGACCTTAACTGTATTTACCCATTTAGATCATCTGATATGAAAATGCATGCTTGTTGTGAAGAGAATATTTGTAGAATATGAGAAGATTATATAAAAAAAAATAGTTAATTAAGTACTATTGCTATTAGTAGTATTTATTTCTCGCACTGATGGATCTTTGTAATTAATTATAATTTGATGAATTGTAGTAGCAAGTAATTGTGTTATAAGTAGTTTTCTTTAAAATGATACGTTAGAATTTTAGAATAATATAATATCTAGTTCATTATAAAAATGAAATTTTTGTGTCAAGCTTATAAGTATTTTGATAATTTTTTAGAACTTATGGGTATTAGTCATGTTTCATATTTTTCAAAAACAAAGTAAAATATGTTTCGAAAAATTATAGTCAAACACATTTTGAGACTTCATTAGTTCAAACTTCACCTAAATCAGATTTTTCAAAAATATTTAGGAATATATGATCAAACGCTAGCTAAACATTCCCTTTGCCCCAAAACATTTGTCTTCATTCGTCACTCACCCCCAACTACCATCGCCACCACCTACGTACCAATCGTATTTTTTGCCAGCAACGATGATGACATTCGATGGGTTCAAGTCATTGGACAAGAAGCTACTATTGAAGTACATAAAAACTACTCATTTGGTTTCAATTTTATATCAAAATTGAAAGTCAAAAGGGGAGTGAATTGAAATTTCTTCCAAGTCGACTACTTTCTGAAGGAAGTCGACTAACCTGCATATTAATTAGTAAGACAAATAAAATATGAAGCAAACATATAAGAATAAACGAGACAAAGATTTTATACTGGTTCGGATCACCGGTGTGGTGACTAGTCCAGTTTCCTTGGGTTACAAGAGTTTCCTTTAGATCTTTTTAGAACTTGGTTGAACACAATTTTGAAACTAAAACCTATCTGATATGCAAATTAGATATTTTATCTTGATACGATCTCTGTATAATCTACACTCAGAATCTCTCTTTCTCTTTTCTTTTTCAATTGTACACTCAAGTGAATACAAAGCTTTATGAAAGATGAAAAACAGACAACAGTACAAATTCAAGTGAAGTACGTGATCTTCACCTAATGCTAAAGTTGGTTTATTTAGTCTTAGTGATTTACTCTTGTAAGGAAGATACGTGTTTCATTCAATCAAGAATTCGTATTGATTCCTTAATTGAGGATGATTTTTGATTCATGTTCATATCAGATATGTCTATGTGTAATAGGCTTCTCCTTTCATTAATGAGATATCCTTACAACCTGTGTATCTTGATAGATACTGTTCATGTTTTCCTGCAACAGAGGAAGACTTGTCATTATACAAAATTGCTTTAAAGCTAACAATTGGCCGATTAACTGATAACCCGTCAATAATCAATGAATAATCGTGAAGTTGAATTGAATCGATAAATATTTTATTGATTCAGTAAGGTTTTAACACATAAAAATTAAAAATTGATTAGTCAAATTGTTAAGTGCAAAAATCAAACCTAGCCATAAAAGTGCGGCACATTAATTAAAAGGATAATAGTATATACATGAGTTTTTTTTTTCTTTCTTGGTCGTATGAAACCAATAACATTGGAGAATCTTTAATTTGTTTGGTCAATTGGAATAATATTAAATATACATAGTCTAATCAATTAAGCATTTATTTCTTCGGAAACCTAGTCTTTTTCATCCAATATAAGAGTTTAAATTTTGTACAGAATTGATATATTAAAAATAAAAATTACATCATCAAGTTAAATTCACATACAATAATAGGTAAATTTTTGTTTTAAAAAATTGATATGATAATCTAAAAAATGAACAAATAACCTGCTACACTCCATTAAAATTAACCTGTAAAAAAATCTTATTAATGCATATAAATTAATTTATATATTTTAATAAAGAAAAAGAGAAGAAGATTCTATTATGACTTTTTCATGTCAATTGCAGGTTTAAACAATTAGTATGATTAAATTAAACCGCGTAATTAATCATTTGGTGAATCATTTTTTTCTACTTTTGAGTTGTCTTAATGGTAAAATTCCTTATTATTCTTGTATTTCTAGATTGCAAAAATGGATATATTTTCAAAGGCTATTTGACTATAAGATTATTTATAATTATAATAATGTAACTTGTAAATATTCAATTAGTTTTACATTTGCTTTGTAAAAGTCATTCATCCAAACTATTCATTAATTTCTAACTTAGGCAGTTGACACTTATATTTGGCCTAAAGTCAAACTTTGATATACAGTATAGCTCCAAGAAGTATGGACTATGGTGTAAGCTAGTGTTTGATTCTCAAGTATTTTTGGCTACTCATTTTTAGATGAAGTTTTTGCATGCGTTTGGCCATAGATTTTGAGAGAAGTATTTAATTTTTTCAAAAAATATGATTTATACCAATAAGTTCTAAAAATTATAAAAATTACTGATAAGCTTGTATTATCATTTTATAATGAACATGTTCCGCTATAAAATAATTTTATAATATATATAATTGATGACAATCAACAACAACAAAAATAATAAAATGGGCAAGAGAAGTAGAATAATCGCATACTCAAACGTGTCATTAATATTTGATTTAAGATAAATTATAAATCATTAAAAATAAATTGTTCTTTTTAATGGAGTTGGTTGTACATAGATATCAATTGGGATTAATAAATGGATGTTTCATAAAATATAAAAGTCTGGGGTAATTTTTAAATTTTTAAAAATTCACAAATGTTAGAATTTGACCCAAATTCTATTTATTTTTTTAGAACTTGGGATATTTGCCAAATCTATATGCCAAGTAATAACAAGTTATATGACCAAACACTAGTTGTCAAGTTTTTCCCAAATATATTTGTGGCCAAACAACACCTAAGTATTTAAGGTTTTTTCACATAAATCTATAAAAAAAAACATATTTCTCAGACCTTTGGTCCTTTTTCTTTTTTATTATTTTCCCCAGAAAATAAAATGAATGTAGAGTAGTTAAAGAGATCTGATTTTTTTTATTCCATAGGAAAAACATTCTAATAGCAAAACAACAAAAAGAGATATTTAGTCGTAATAAACTGCCTAATTCTCTAGTCAAGATTTTTTAATTCTTTCGTTACTCTAATATAATGCATGTAGGATCATAGATAAAAAAAATACAATAATTATTAAAAAAGAAAAAAAGATAGAGTGGTTACTCAATCAAAGTCAATTTATACTGAAGAATATTTGTATTCAAATTTTGGTCGAAACAAGTTGGACCTAGCTATTGTATTATTTCATCAAGACTATGAAAGAGAGTGGTTTACATTTAATTAATTATTAATAATTATATTAAGTCCATCCACTAATTAGGGTTGGATAAATATATTTGACTTAATCAACCTTTATTTTTTACGTTAAAAGCATGCACATGAGTTGATTAAGTGTTACACATTAATCAATTCAATCAAAGAAATTGATACCTCTACTTTCAAAAGTTGGACATTAATTTGTCAATTATAGATTTTCTTTCAATCAAAATATAGCTAACGTTTGTTTTGAATTCATTCTCTTTCAATTACTACAAGAAATATGAAATTAGCTACGGGATTTATCGTTATTCTTAGTTAATATATCGCTAAAAAGTTTTTAGCTAAGTGAATTTTTTTATAATCTGTCACTAATCTGTAGCTAAATATGATTAACATGGAATTTTTGTTATTTAGCTATAAAATTTTATCCATTGGTAATTTCTTATTTTATGTGAATCTTGTGTTTTTTCTCCTTCTAAATATGAGTGAGATATTAATTTAATTTAATTTTAAAAGAAATGTGTCTTTTATGACATGTTTTATAGCCCGTACACAAAAATCTCAACGTAGTTTAATTTAACAAGTTCCAAAAAAAAATTCTTTCTTTATAAACTCCGTACTTAATTATTCAAACTCCGAATGTTGCCTAAATGACCATGAGTTGGATATTGTCTATTTATCACATTTAACCTATCTAACATTTTGGTGTTATATCATGTAGCAATATCTCAATGCACATAGAAAATTAGTGGAGTCATCAAAATGTAAAATTAAGAACCAAAAATTTATATTTCAAGATGAACTTAAATGGAGCGACATGAACTTCAACACTCAACTCATCAATTGTGAGTTGGCGGGTGTGTTCTTGGTGGTAAGTAGTCCAAATTATACTCCGCCTGCCTTTTCATATTTTTATTTGACGCTTTTACTTCTACATCCGATGGAATCGAAACCCTAACCATATTTTTATTTGACGCTTTTACTTCTACATCCGATGGAATCGAAACCCTAACCATACTTGAATTGATCTCCTCATTCTGCAAGAAAAACACCCAAAAAATTCAATTTTAGATTTCAAAGTTCTACCAAGATATACACTATTCATTATATAATCTTATCGTACTAGGATTTAAGTTATATATACTGAACAATCTAAGAAATTTAAATGTTACATGTAATGACAGGTTAATTATCATATTTACAGCTAGGTTACTAATAATTAGTGTATGTTTATCATAGACATTTACTTGTAACTATCTTATAATTAAGTGATTTGATTAATGTAACTACTTTTATACCGTCTGTTCATAGAATTTAAATTCTAAAATTTAAAAAGTATAAGTTATATTACAAACATTATTTTTTTCATAAAACAATCTTCTATAGTACTTCAAAATATATTGATAGTATTTTAAAAAATCTTTATTTTGTCCATGCACATAACATAAAGATATAAACAACAACAATAGCAACAACAACAACATCATACTCAGTGAATCTCGAGTCACAAGTGGCGTCTGGGAGGATAGAATGTACCGGACCTTACCACTACCTCGTGGCGAGATAGAGAAACATTTTAAAAATACTATCGATCGACTCAAGTGCAACAAATCCAGGTATAAAGAAGGAGACATTGAAGAAATATAACAGTTAACAAGGAGTACAATGTAAAATCTACCAGAAGAGAAGTGAAACAACAACATAATGTGATAATCGGAAACATAAAGATATAAATTAGAGAATAAATTTGAAATTAATATTTAGAAATAGAAGAAATTACCTTATTGAGGAGACCAAATGACCGTGCATTACATGCATGGAATAGAAGGAAAATTGTAAGAAGAGAGGATATAGTTATCATTGACATTTGAGAAGAATTGTACATTAATTGTTCTTCTCAAATATATTTGTTTTTTTTTAATTTGTATGAAGATGTAACATATAAATACTACTTTAATTAAAGAGTAGATATAGCTAGCTTTAAATGGTGATTTTAGAAGGATATAATGGTTTGATTAGCAAAATAACATGCAAATCATGTATGTAATAAAGTAGGAAATAAGAATCAAAATAAGAAATATTGAGTCTCACAGACATGAAGATATTTAAAGTAAGGCATGCTATATATATATATATATATATATTACTTTTTTGAATTTTGAAAAAATTGAAGATTGTTGAATTATTTAAGTATTGAACTATAGATGGGTCATGATGTTAAGGAAACAAGAAAAACAAGAAAGCAAGAGCCTGTCCATTTTTGTTGGTTTTACTTGGCTTATGCCTCCTGGGTTTTCGCCTTTTTACCTTGAAAATCTTACCAAATTATTTACTTCCGATCACTTTTATTTATTCACTTTTTATTTTACACACTCCAATAATTAATATAAGTATTTTACTGCAATATTCATTTGTATAGTCTTAGCCTCTTAGGTCTTGGAAAATAAAAAATAAGTAACTTATGTTGAGGATGAAACAGAAAATAATAATAATAGGGAAACTAACATAAATCCACTAGTTTAGGAGCTAATTACTTAAATACACTCTAGTTTGTAATATTACGTATCTTACCAGATTTTGGTGCTTCCAGATACGTTTAGACTCATGTATCTCGAATACATGGGGTCAAAGTTAGGTATAATTTATTCTAGATACACCATATCCAAGTGGATCGCATGTATCTGGAATACATATCAAATCTCGCTCACCTCTCTTGTCTCTCTCTCATCTCTTGTCACTCTCTCACGAATCCTGTATCATCCCAGATACATGTGAACCGCTCCAGATACATATAAATACATGTATCTAGTGTGTATCTTGTGTGATTTACATATATTTGGGATACATACGAATCTCGCTCATCTTCCTCCCCAATCTCACTCGCCTCTCCCTATTTTTGTGTATCTTATAGCAAAAACACATATATCTAAGTGTATTGTCTTCAATATCTGATAGAAAATTCTTAATTAGTGATAAGATATATAATATTTTGAAAGTATAGGTAATAATAGTATATATGGTAGTGAATTGAAGCATATCTAATTATGCAGTCTTTCCAAAAAAAAAATTTGTCTTTTCTTGATATGTTAAAAGTGAAAATATATATTCAGAATAATAAACAAGTAATACTGAACAGTGTGAATAGTATAAGCTAGTAAAACACACTTACATGTTGTTTGGTGTGAGGTATAAGGTATAATAATTTCAGAATAAATGTAAGATTATTTTACCCTATATGTTTGGTTGGAGGTATTAGGTAGTTCTTGAATTATTTATCCCACTATTTAATTATATCATAATGATGAGATAATTTATCTCATTTACATAATATAATAACTTATTCCAAAATAATTAATTTTAAAATAACTTGTTCGCAATCAAACGATCGATCCCGGCGTTGTCAAAAAGTGAGACACCTTTTTATATTGACTAGGCACCAACATGTCTACCTATAGTTGCTTATATATGTTTCCTAGTTGTCTCTACTAGCATGCTACCTTCATTAACAGAATAATCAACCAAATAATATTTTCATTTTTTTCATGCTTTTGATATCATAGAAGATGGTGGAAGCCAGTTTTATATGTTTATAATAAAAACAAAACATTAACCTAATTATTTATACTTTGAAAATTGTACCCATGAACATTGGTCTAAGCAATTACTTGAGATCTATTTTGACCTCGAGATTTTATTTTGTTCTACTACTACTACTTATTCACACATTCGTTAATCGAAAAATAATCACATGTTTATGAAAGTTCACTTTGTACTTGTTTACTGAATTGATAGACTTTGACAATTTCCACAAAATATAAACTCAACAAGTGTTAATATATAAGATGTAACTATAAAAATAACAAAACATAAAATTCGAACAAATGCTAGAATGAAAATCAAACTCAGGTGAGCATGCTAAAAAGTCCAGTTGTGCACCCCAAATCAACAAGTGCAACTACTTTACCTTTGCTGCTAGGATGTCAATAAAAATATACGTTTTATTTTGGGGGAAAAGTCTGAAATATATCCGAACTTTGATCGAAATTGTTGTAACAATATCGAACTTTGAAAAGGACCTTTTACCCCTGCACTATTTAATAGTGTATTTTAAAGGTATATATGTGTCCACGTGGACATCATAAATATTGCATCATTATAAATAATAAAGTGTCCACGTGGGCACATATATATACCTTTAATATACACTATTAAATAGTGCATGGAGTAAAAGGTCCTCCATAAAATTTAGTATCGTAACAACAATTTCAGTCAAAGTTAGAGTATTTTTCAAACCCTTTTCCCTTTTATTTAAGATATATACATATATTTTTTTGAGGTTCTTGGAGGCTAGTAATCCCCTACCACGGGTGGGTAGTCCGCATTTGGGTACATTAAACTATCATGAGATTTGTATATGGCTATAAAAACATGTCATTAATGATAAAATAATTTTTTTAAAGTTTAGTTAGATCCCACTCACTATTTATTTTATTAGGAGAAATATGCCAGAGTCATAGAGTATGAATACCCCTTTAGATACAATTTTTTTTTCCCTAACATGTATATGTAATTATATACATCAAGTTGCTGGTCCACCTAACCTATAATAATTTGATAATATCTCAAAAGACTGTGAATTGTTTTATGCAATTTGTCATTTTCTTTTGTGAAATTAATGCAGAATTTATAATATGATAAAGCTGGAAATTTTAAAAAACAACCATTGGTTATATTTTGAATGAAAGCAAATCTTATAATTGACAGAAGATGAATACAATGGAAAATGTCCAACTTTAATTTTGAAAGTTGAGGCATTAATTTCTTGATTGATTAGTATGTAACATTTAATCAACTATGGATACTTTTAATGTCAAAAACAGAGGCTAATTAATTACTTTTTAGGATGTGTATTACCTATTGTTTTTTTTTTTTTTAAAAAAAGTTTTAAGTCAAATATCTTACACTAATTAGTGCATGGCCTTTTTCATAATCTCTTATGAAATTATACAATAGTGCAACTTGTTTCGACCAAAGTTTGAATCATAAATATTCTTTTGTTAAATTAAATTGACTTTGATCAACCAAAGCATAAAAGGTAATCTTTTAAGATATTAATGCTCTTTAATTTCCACAACGACTACATCTTAATTTTTCCTACATGCATTATTGGCACCTTCTAGTTATACTTTCGGTGATCGTTTGGTAGATAGGATAAAGATAATAATTTGGGATAAAAGTTGGAATTAATTTTATCACATGTTTGATTTAAATTATTAGCTAATCATGAGATTACTTTATTCCATTATTTATATTATAATGATGAGATTAATATTATTTCACATAAATGGTGGAAAGAAAAAAACACTTTTTTTAAAAAGAAAGTCATGTTCCTATGAGTTATGACTTGCAAAACACCCCAAAATATATTCTTTTGTTAAAAAAAAGAAGGAAAATGACTATCTTCATAGTGTTTTGCGCGCTAAGGTATTAATTTTGGGCCATGTATTATTTTTATAGCTAATTCCTTATTTTCTTGTAGTATTTTTAGCTACTCTCAATTCTTTCTTTTTTTCTGGAAAAAATAAACAAGAAAAAAGAACACCAAAAATCTGAGAAATATGCTATATATACGTTTATGAGGAATAACCTCAAAATTATAATTACTATATACTTCATACTTATATTGTGTATCAAGGGCGGACCTGCTAGCTAATGTATCGATACCGAATTTATTAGAATTCAATAATTTCGATGTGAAGTATTAATTTATATGTAAAAGTTCACTTTAATTGCAATAATTATTAGATATGAATTCGTAACTTCAAAAATAAAATCAATTAACGTTAAAAACCTTATAAATCAAACTAATTTATAAAATTTAGATCTTGAATCCGCCTTATCCGCCTTATGTGTCAAGGCTATTAGACTTTGTGCTGCATGCATGAGGATGAGGGCCATATAGTAAGTGTCAACTGCCTAAGTTAGAAATTATTGAATGGATGACTTTTAGAAAGCCTAAATGTAAAAATTGAATATTTACAAGTTACAATATTATAATTAAACAATAATCTTATAGTCGTGATTCGTGAATAAGGGAACTTGAGTTTTGAGAAACTGAGTTGACCAA
Source organism: Solanum chiquidenum (assembly GCA_029582725.1). Taxonomy (NCBI): domain Eukaryota; kingdom Viridiplantae; phylum Streptophyta; class Magnoliopsida; order Solanales; family Solanaceae; genus Solanum; species Solanum chiquidenum. The sequence continues at coordinate 12,069 of JAJOOS010024007.1, forward strand.
TATTAATATTATACCATATTCCCTCCACTTTTATTTGTCATATTTTACTTTCTAGAATTAATTTGACTAATTTTTAGAGTAAGATTAAATTAAATTAATTTAATATTTTAAATTATAAATTTATATATTTAAAAACTATATGAAAAAATGTATAATTTTGAATTTTTCTCATAATGAAAAGATACATCTTAAAATATAGTCAAAGTTCATGCAATTTAACACTCTAGAGAAGTGAAACGTGACAAGTAAAAGTGAATGAAGAAAATATATCCATTTGCAATCTAAAATGCAAGGAAAAAAATAAGGAATTTTAGCATTAACATAATTGATCAGAAGTTTGAAAATTTTGATTTACCAAATGACAAATTAATTATGCGATTTAATATAGTCTTAAGACTTAATTGACATGAAAAAGTCATACGAAATCTTCTCTTTCTATTACTCCCTCCGTCTATTTTTAGTTGTCATGATTTTTTTAAGAGTCAAACAATAAGAATTTTGATTAACATTTTATGATGTATTCATCATATTGATATGTAAAAATTAAAATTTAAAGTACTTTTCGTATAGTTTTTGAATATCTAATTTGTTTGTTTAAAATATCAAATTAATGTAATTTAATTTAACTTGAAAAATTAGTTAAATTAACTTTCGAAAAGTGTAACATGACAACTAAAAATGACCGAAAGAAGTAAATATGTCATTCCTCTTAAGAGACGATACATATATTAAGTGTTTGTTTTACTAAATTATTTTTGTAAATGATACTTTAAAAATCTAAATTTGAACGGTTGGTTAGTAATAAGGATAAAATCGAAAAGGATGATAATTATTCTTCTCCCAAATTGTTGAAGTGATTAAGTAAAAGAGAACTAATTTTTTTAATCTACTTGATAAGTAAATGAGATAATTATAGATGGTGGTGTGATTTTTCCTTTAATTAATTAGGTCCTATATATGTATTTCCAATTGACCAATTAAATAAATCAAAGATTCTCCAATTTTAATGGTTTCATACGACCTTTTGGTGGGTTGGGTTAAGATCCACAACCCACTAAGTCTACACATCATACCCAAAAAAGTATATTCTCAGTATTTGAGAAAGTTCTCTAAAGAACATAATTTGTTGGTTGGATCGATATAATAGTCATTCTTTGTAATAATATTTATATTATATTTTTTTATTGTAATCTTTTAAGTTAATGCACACTTATTGCAAAAAATATTGAAGAACATAATTTAAATTATATTTTTCACTAATATAATTTTTGCTGAATCTCAATTTATCTCCTAAATATGTAATATTTTATTAAAGGAAAGGATAAATATGAAAAGATTTCAAACATGTATTTTGATTCTTGAACTTTGAACACTGAAAAAATGCACTTAATATGGATAGAGGGAGTATGATATTTTCTGCTCATTTTTCATTAAACCAGTTCATTAGAAAAATACTTGGTGAAAAACAAATTTTCATTAAAAACGTGGAAAGCTTACTATTTTTTCTTATGAAAACACAATTATCTTTTATTTTCTCACTTATTCAGTCAAAATATTTATAAAAATAATCATTTATCATTTTTTAATCAGACATATCAATGAAAAATAATATTTTTTAATAGTGCGTTGAAAACAAATGACAAGAAACTAATATGTAATATGCACTTTTATCACAAGCTATTAAAAATCAATAACCTATAAAAAGTTGTCAAAATTTGAAATTTAAGGAGTCTAAATTTTTCACCAAACTTGTAGCTTGTTTTAATATTTATTAAATTGTAATTAAATATAATAAATATCTTAATATAAATATAAGATCTAATTTTGTTTACTATATTTTTCTGAAATCATACCCAACTAATTAGGATGACAATGGGATGGTATGAAATGGATATGGGGCGGGTTTGACTTAACTCGCCCTGTTCCACCTTGCCTCACATAACATTCTTTTTATAATTTCAATCCACCCACCACCTACATAAATCCATCCCACCCAGCCCCGCATAAGTTTTCGTTCGGAAAAGGGAACATTTTAAGGTATACATTAAAATTGTAAAGTGAATCTTATTGTATTAATTAAATTTTTTAAACTTATATGCCCTTTATTGATTAATCAATTAATTTTTATTAAAACTGCTTTTTTTTTTAATCCACTTACAGCAAATGAATTCCATTAGTCTACTGGAGGGGATATTTTATATTTCTATGAATTGATATATTCGTAATAGGAGAATATAAGGTAATAAATCACAAATATCTATAAAAGTGGGTCTATAAATTTTCAAAATCAAAATTGAATTTTCTCATCTCTCGAAGAGTTTAAATTTGTACAACAAAAAGAAATACCTGCAATCCATCCGCCTCGCATTAATTTCGAAAAAATTATTATAACTCATTTCGCATCTGCATAGCTTAAAATCCGCCCTTTCCACCTCGCATAGCCTAAAATTCGCCTCAGCCCCGCCTGCTCTGCCCCGATGCCATCCCTACACCTAACTAATATTGTATCACTGGCTGTCATTGGCCTTATATGCGCCAGTCTTAGAAAAATATGCTGTGTCTGATTTTTAATTATTTTTAAAACTCTTAAAAGAAAATGGAATTAAGAAATACTAAAATAATTAAGGTAAACTTTGACAATTTGGGACACTCTTCTGCTTCCTACTACTATAAATATGTGAAGAATTAAGTACAATATTCCACATTAAGCAGTGCTAAGCAATAACTTAGACAATATCTTTTCTTCTTAGTTCTTCATTTTTATTGCTAATAACTTCTTTGTCATGGCTAACATACCTTTTTTACTAGTTATAGTCCCTTTTGTTCTAATTGGAATGAGCTCAGCTCAATTGACTTCCAATTTCTACAATTCATCATGTTCAAATGTTCTTTCCATAATCAAAATAGCTGTCAATTCTGCTATCGCTAAGGAGTCTCGCATGGGGGCCTCTTTGCTTCGTCTTCATTTTCACGATTGCTTTGTCAATGTAAGTTGTCTTACTTAGTCTTCACATGCACAAAGGCGAAAGCGAAATTTCTTAATTTTATGAGAAGTCTTGATAAATTATTTAAATATATGGTATAATTTTTTAATAAAAACATAAGATTTGAACTCAAGCTACTGAATCTATCGAATTTATAACTATCATTCTGGCGTTGCCCCTGTAATCATGAGTAACACTCTCGTGCGTCCAAGGGTGGAGCTAGAGTATAGACAACGAATTCGACCAATCGAACTCATTAACTTTGGTTATAACTCTGTGTACAAATTTTTAAATTAAAACCTAATAATTTAAAAAAGGGATAAGGATCTGAAAATACTCCAACTTTGATCGAATTTGTTGTTGCGATACTAAACTTTCATGAGGACCTATTACCTCCCTAGACTATTTAATAGTGTATTTTTTACCCCCTAAACTATTTAATAGTGTATTTTAAAGGTATATATGTGTCCACGTGGACACATTACTATTTATAATTTTGCATTATTTTTTATGACCACGTGGGCAAATGTATATGTTAAAAATACGGTATTAAATAGTCTAGGGAGGTAATAGGTCCTCATGAAAGTTTAGTATCGCAACAGCAAATTCGACCAAAGTTGAGGTATTTTTTAGACCCTTATCCCTTTAAAAAAACTACTTCAAATTTATAAGCTTCAAATTCTGTCTCTGCCTCTATAATTGTCGTGCAAATAAATTTTCCACATGACAACTTATTTTACGTATTTGAACGTGCATGCAGGGTTGTGATGCATCTGTGTTATTAGATGATACATCAAGTTTCACGGGAGAGAAGACGGCTAATCCAAATAGTGGATCTTTAAGGGGATTTGATGTGATTGATACTATCAAAACTCAAGTCGAATCATCATGTACTGGTGTCGTATCTTGTGCTGATATTTTAGCTGTCGCAGCCAGAGACTCTATTGTTAAAGTAAGCTAACAATTTAAATATAGACACGTGTAACATGCCTTACAATAAAATACCAACTAGTAACAAACATCCTATTTGGTTTATTTTTAACTAATAGTTAGTTAGGAAAAGGAAAAGAAAACATGTTGACCTTTATAGAAAGCAGGACATTAGTCAAAGTTTGAATATACAAATTAAATAATTGGATGTTGTGCTTATAGAGTGTAAAGTAGTTGTTTAAACTAATTATATTATAATGTTTATGATTTATAAGCTTGGTGGACCTAGTTGGACTGTATTACTTGGAAGAAGAGACTCAACCACTGCAAGTTTGAGTAGTGCAAATAGTGATATTCCTGCACCAACTTTGAATCTAAGCGCTCTTATTTCTTCCTTCTCTAATAAAGGTTTCAATACCAGAGAAATGGTCGCTCTCTCAGGTTTATTTTTTACATAAAAATACATCAAACATTATTTTTTTATCAATTCACGAGACTGATAGAAAATACGCTAAATCGAAATATCTTTGGATTGTGCAGGTTCTCACACAATAGGGCAAGCAAGGTGCACTACTTTTCGCGATCGTCTCTACAACGAAACTGATATAAATGCTTCATTTGCGACATCTGTTAAATCGAAATGTCCACAAAGTGGAAGTGACAATAACATCTCTCCATTAGACACTACAAGCCCAACCACATTTGACAATATTTACTATAAGAATTTGCGAATTCAAAAGGGTCTTCTTCATTCTGATCAACAACTCTTTAGTGGAGGCTCCACGGACTCTATAGTTAACACTTATAGTTCAAATTCAGCCACTTTCTTAGCTGATTTTGCAAAAGCCATGGTGAAAATGGGTAATCTTAGCCCACTTACTGGTACCAACGGCCAAATCCGTAAAAATTGCAGGAAGACCAATTAAAATTTCACATAGAAACGAGATTCTAAAATTTAATCTCGAAATTTCAAGTGTTTTCTTTTTGTTTTTTTTTATCGAACTTTGACGTTCTACGTGGTTAATTTGGAGGTAAAGGTGGTAAAGTTCCCCCCTCCGATGTGTAACTCTTCAACGGTGGAAATAAGATGATCAATGGTTTAATGTTTTGACTTGATCATGTAATTAACCTTGTTTTAGTTATGTTTGGGGATTGTTCAAATCAACTTTTTTCAATTTTGTCTTGAATCGTAAATATAACTTTGATAAATAAAGTTGACTTTATTTTCCAAGAAAATAAACAAATGTAAAAGTCTTAATAAGGACTATCTTATATTCATCTTTTTTTAAACCAAGATCAAGTTAAATCCGATTTCTTACAATAAACTTGCAAAGAATCTGATTCTTCTGTAATTATTTGTCAATCATAAATACTACGAGTTCCTTATTGAGATTTGCTAAGGACCTTGTTAGATAGGTTAAATGTGATAAATATATAGACAATATCAAACTCATGATCTAGGGTACACTAATATGAACATAACACATGAAAAATTTAATAATATTAACCATCTCGAAGAACTCATCAAAATCAAAAAGTGAATTAGGTTTTCTCGTATGAGTTAGTTTGCTCGGATTGGGTACATGTAACGCAGATTCGAATCGTGATGATAACGTTCGTGGTTTGACTAACTAAGCACAAAGTTTATAAAAGAAAAAATTCTTTTGGAATTTGTTGAATTAAATTGCGTTAAGATTTTTGTGTACTGGCTATATAAGCATGCCATAAAATACACAAAAATGAAAATTTAAATTGAATTAATATCTCACTCTTATTTTGAAGGAGAAAAACACAAGATTCGTCTGCTAGAAAATAAAGAATTAGCGACCGATAAAATTTCATAGCTAAATATAAAAAAATCCATGTTAATCCTTGTTGGTGTAATATATATACATATACATATACACCAACAATCCTATTTAGCTACAGATTAGCAACAGATTATAAGAAAATTCATAGCTAGAAACTTTTAAGCAACAAAATTAGCTAAGGATATGATAAATTCCGTAGCTAATTCCATATTTTCATGTATTGGTTCAGATAGAATGAATACAAAACAAACGTTGGCTATATTTTAATTGAAAGAAAATCTATAATTTACCGGGGATGATTGCATAATGGCAAATTATTGTTCAACTTTTGAAAGTAGAGGTATAAATTTCTTTGATTGATTAATGTGGAACATTTAATTAATCAACAGTGCATGCTGTTATTGTAAACAATAAAGGTTGATTAAGTCAAATATATTTATCTAACCCTAATTAGTGCATGGCCTTTATATAATTACTAAACTAATAATTAATAAAATGTAAACCACTCTCTTTCATAGTCTTGATGAAATAATACAATAGTCCAACTTGTTTCAACCAAAATTTGAATACAAATATTCTTAAGTATGAATTGACGTTGATTGATTAACCACTCTATCTTTTCTTTTCTTTTTTTGATAATTATTGTATTTTTTTTTATCTATGATCCTACATGCATTATATTAGAGTAATAAAAGAATAAAAAAAAATTGACTAGAGAATTAGGTAGTTTATTACTACTAAATATCTCGTTTCGCTGTTTTGCTATTAGAATGTTTTTCCTTTGGAATAAAAAAGTCAGATCTCTTTAGCTACTCTCCATTCATTTTATTATACTGGAAAAAAAAATACTAATCAAGAAAAAGGACCAAAACTTCTTAGAAATATTCATATAATTAAATTGAGCCCTAACCAGCTACCAAACGACTCCTAAATACTTACACCATAGTCCATACTTATTGGAGTTGTACTGTGTATCAATGGTTGACTTTGGGCCAAATGTAAGTGTCAACTGCCTAAGTTAGAAATTATTGCGACTTTTAGAAAGCAAATGTAAAACTAATTGAATATTTACAAGTTACATTATTATAATTAAACAATAATCTTATAGTCAAATAGTCTCTGAATATATATCCATTTTTGCATCTAGAAATGCAAGAATAAGGAATTTTAGCATTAAGACAGCTCAAAAGTTGGAAAAAATTGATTAACCAAATGATTAATTACGCGGTTTAATTTAGTCATACTAAGTGTTTAAACCTGCTAATTGACATCAAAAGGTCATGACAGAATCTTCTTCTCTTTTCTCTATTAAATAGTATATAAATTAATTTATATACACTAATAAGATATTTTTTACAGGCTAATTTAACTGATTGTAGCAAGTTATTTTTTCATTTTCAAGATTATCATATCATTTTTTAAAATGAAAATCTACTTATTATTGTACGTGAATTTAACTTGATGGTGTAATTTTAAAAAATAAATATTGATTGTGAATGTAAATGTAAACTCTTACATAGTATACAAAAACTAGGTTTCCCAATATCTAATTGCTTAATTAATTAGACCATGTATATTATTCCAATTGACCAAATATATTAAAGATTCTCCAATGTTATTGGTTTCATACGACCAAGAAAGAAAGAAAACTCGTGTATATACTACTTCCTTATTTTGATTGATGTGATATATTTTATTTTTAGTCTGTTTTAAAAATATATTTTTAAATAATTAGAAATATTTTAATTTATTAAGAACAAAAAAGAACTCTATATACTACTCCCCTATTTTAATTGATGTTTCAAAAAAAAAAAGTCACTTTCTTTTAATAATTAGAAACAACTAAAAAAAATAGAAACAACTTAATTCTAAATTATTATTTTTACTTTTAATGAAATAATTTATAGCTACACAAATGTGTAAGATTTATCTACACAATAAATACAAAATTAGGGATATATGCTTATTGGATGGTTCAGATTGATTTTTTGAACTTAATATTTTGACCTATTGATTGTTGAATTTTATGTATTAAAACCTACCGAACCAATAAGATATCATATATTGACTGATTCAATTCAACTCAACGGTTATCCGTCGATTATTGACAGAATTATCAGTTAATCAGTCTTATCTAATATAAAATTGAAACCAAAATGAGTAGCTTTTATGTACTCCAGTAGTAGCTTTTTGTCCAATATAATGACTTGAACCCATCGAATGTCATCATTGTTGTGGTGAAAAATACGATTGATACGTAGGTGGTGGCGATGGTAGTTGGGGTGAGTGACGAATGGAGACGAATGTTTTGGGACAAAGGGAATATTTAGCTAGTGTTTGACCATAAATTTTTAAATATTTTTGAAAAATCTGATATGAGTGAAGTTTGAATTAATGAAGTCTCGGAAGGTGGTTGACTGTAGCTTCTAGTAACATATTTTACTTTGTTTTAAAAAAACAACATGAAACATGACTAATACTCTTAAGTTCTAAAACTATCAAACATACCTATAAAGTTGACATAAAATTTATCCCTACTTGACATAAACTATCAAGATTGCATAATAGTCAAAAACATGAAATAATTTATAGCTAACGCAAATGTCTAAAATTTGTTTTAAACTACAAATATCAAAAGTAGGGATATATGTGCTTATCAAGTGGCTCAGTTCGATTTTTATACTTAACAAGTTGACTTATCGATTATCATTTTTTATGTGTTAAAACCTTACTGAACCAATAAGATATTAACTGATTCGATTCGACTTCATGATTACCCATCGATTATTGGTGGGTTATCAGTTAATCAGTCATTTCGATATAAAATTGAAAATCAAAAGTAGCTTTTATGTACTTCAATAGTATCATCTTGTCCAATCATTTGAACCCATCTAATGTCACCATATTGTTGTTGGCGGAAAATACGATTGGTGCATAGGTGGTGGCAATGGTAGTTGGGGTGAAATGTTACTTAAGCACAAATACCACAGCCGCCAACTCCAAATCATGAGTGGGGTAATTCCTCTCGTGTGCCTTCAGCTGCCTAGAGGCATAGGCTACAACCTTACCCTTCTGCATCAAAACACCTCCAAGTCCAACACCCGAAGCGTCACAATAAACAGTAAATCCAACGCCCTCCTCTGGCAAAGTCAAGACAGGTGCTGAAGTCAATAGGGATTTGAGCCTTTGGAAGCTCGCCTCACACTCGGGTGACCAATGAAAAGGAACCGTCTGCTGAGTCAATCTGGTCAACG
>JAJOOS010024008.1:0-16791 GCA_029582725.1 Solanum chiquidenum
TGGACACAAATCGATCTTGCAAGAAAATCAATTTTGTCATCAATAGGATCAACTAGTGTTGGTACTTATGCTAAACAAACACATTATTCCTAAATTAAAGCTTAATATCAACACTAGATGGACACAAATCGATCTTACAAGAAAATCAATTTTGTGATCAATAGGATCAACTAGTGTTGGTACTTATGCTAAACAAACACATTATTCCTAAATTAAAGCTTAATATCAACACTAGATGGACATAAATCGGTCTTGCAAGAAAATCAATTTTGTCATCAATAGGATCAACTAGTGTTGGTACTTATGCTTAACAAACACTCGATGGACACAAAAAATTATCACAAAATTAAAGCTAAGTATCAATACTAGATGGACACAAACACATTATTGAAAACAATTGTCCTTGAACTTAAGAAATTTAGAAGCACCAACCTTATCTCCTACTTTGATGAAAGAAGTAATATAGTCTTCTATCAACTTTTTTAGATGTAGAGCTTCCTCAGTTGCCTAGCACGAAAAGTTCTAAAATTAGTTAAATATAAGCTTCAAATCCAAGAATATATATATATATATATATATATATTCAAGTTTTAATAAGTTCAAGTTTTCAATTCAAGTTCATATCTAATTTCTAAACTTAATTAGTTATATATTCAAGCTAATTGTTCCAAGTTCAAGTTCTAATTTCAAGTTTAAGTCTAAGTTCAACTTCAAATTCTAAGTTCAAGTTCAAGTTCTAATTTCAAGTTCAAGTTCTAAGTTTAAGTTCAAATTCTAAGTTCAAGTTCTAATTTCAAGTTCAAGTCTAAGTGCAACTTCAAAATATGCTTTGTTTGGTCTAATTAAGTTCCCAAAATATGCTTTGTTTGGTCTAATTAAGTTCAATTAGTTCAAAATCTACAAAGTTCAAGCTTAATTATTCAATACTAATTAATTAAGTTCAAGTTCTTGTTAATTACTTGATCAAAATTAAGTTTATATTAATTTCTAATTAAGTTTTCAATTTATTATAAATTAATTAAGTTTAATATTGTTCTAATTAATCTATATTAAGTTCAAACTAATTAAGGTCAATAAGATTTTCAAGTACTACAAAATTCTAATTAAGTTCAAATAAAATCCAAGTTCTAATAAGAATAAAAATTAAGTTCTAATAAATTAAAGTCAACAACATTTCAAGTTCATATTTCTAATTAAGTTCAATTTATAGTAAATTCAAGTTATCATTAATTATAAGTTCTAATTAAGTTGTAATTCAAATCCCGAAAATTCCAAATTCAAACTAGCTAGCTAGTGTCCCAAATAAAACTATTAATTAGTCCTAAAATATCAAATATAATTCAAACTATTAGTCCTAAATTCCAAATTTAAACTAGTCTTAAAATCACAAATTGAAAGTACTCCTAGAATTCAAAAATCAAACTAGTGCTAAAATCTCAAATTCAAACTATTAGTAGTCCTAAAATCTCAATCATAATTCAAACTAGTCATAAATTTAAAATTCAAACTAGTCTTAAAATCACAAATTCAAACTAGTCCTAAAATTCCAAAATCTAACTAGTGCTAAAATCCTAAATTCAAACTAGCTAGCTATTCCTAATCCCAAATTCAAGCTATTAGTCCTAAAATCTCAATAATAATTCAAACTAACTCAAATAATATCCAAATTCAAACAACTCCTTAAATACCCTAATTCAATGTAATCTTACAATCCCAAAATCAAACTAATTAACTCAAGAAATACCAAAATTCAAACAAATCCTAAGATACGCTAATTCAAACTAACCCTAACATTACAATTTTCAATTCACAATCAAGAAACACAAACCAACAATCAAATAATCCCTAATTCAAACTAACAACCAATAAATATAAAATCAATAAACTAATTACAATTAAATAACTAACAAAATCAAATAAATAAAAAATAATTGATTTTTTTTATAATAAATAAAACCCTAACCTTAAAGGAGATCAAGGAGAAAATGAAGAGAGAGGGGAAAAAGGTGGCGGCGGCGGCAGCTTCGACAGGTGAGACGGTGGCGGCAGCTCCTCACGACTCCGATCGACGGCAACAACTGACGGAGGGACGATGGCAGCGGAGTGGGAGAGAAGGAGAGGAGAGAATTTGAGAAAATAGAAATGGGAGAGAATGGGGGGAAATCGCATCTGTATATCAGATATTTATTGAAAAGTGACGGACACTGTCTGTAAGTCGAGATTGTTGGAAGTTGAATTCCTTGTTTATTTTGACTTCCCTTGTATAAACAAGTTCAATGTTTTATATTTTTTTTAAATTATGTTGTATTCTTTTAATGGTTAAAAAGTATTATGAATGGAAAATTTGAAACATGTTCCCCCAATTTATTTCTGATGCACCGTCTCATCTTGTCGTTGATTCTGCATCATAACAAACCTATTCCTGGATGCCTACCAATTGTGTCATCATTTGAAGGGTAATCTTCCAAGCTTCTTTCGATTGTTTTAGAAGTTCAGATTTTCATCTGTAACTACCGTCTGCTTCTTTTGACAAAGCGAGTTAGGAGACTATTCCTCATTCTATTCAAATTGGAACATGGCGGATGTATCCTAAATAAATACGTAACAGATTAGAGATTATTCCCTAAATCTATAAAAATGTTCCCTATCCTACAAATCTTTCTTGATTCTCTTTTTATACAATTTCCATGAGTGCTAGTGGAACGTTCAACACCTTTCTTCTTCACTATCTTGTAAAGGTCCAGTTGGGATAACCTTATATAAAACAAAAGAACTCCTTGAAATTGGCAATGTGAGTGAATCGGTTACCTACTTGGCAGCTCATAATGACTTCTTACAACGAAAATCATAGCGAGTAATTTATCCTATGTTTGGATAAAATGGTCTTAAAAGATAAGACAAGTAGTACATACAATAGCGAATCGTGAGGCATCTTTCTCCGATTTGGTAGAGAAATGAGCTAGCGACTGCGATTAGGTAAAGGGTAGCCTTTTTGTTTCTTTTGTTTATCTGTCCACTTTGCTTTTTGAACATTTGAAGAAAGTTTTAATGTTAATAGGCTGAAGCAAATTTTCTGCTTTACAAATGCACATAGTAGCTATTGAAAAATGTTGTCTTCTTCGTTTACATGATCTTTTGAATCTGGATTAGCTTAACTAAGTTTGTTTGTCCTCGTCTATATAATAAGTTGTCCCTAAAGTTTGTCTAGAATCAGTGTTTCGATCATTATTTTGGTTTCAAGTGTATTCATTAAATATATTTTCTCCAGTTAATAGTTGGCTCTTTTCTGAGAGCATGAATGTATATTTCTCCTTCTTTTAAAGATATTTTGATCAAGTTTGTGTTTATTTCTTCCTTCTCTTATATAGTTAACAATCATTTATATAGTAAAAAGTGCTGCAAAGTTCTAGTCTTTTAGTTGGCAGTTTAGCAGCTTTAGACAACAGATTGGTGATTGTGATTCCAACAAGAACTCAGGTTGGGAATTTCACTTCAGTAAAAAATATTTTGACCATTCATTGATATTATGCCTTGACCCTTTTCTTGGTATTGTTGAAATTGTTGTCCTTTGGTTGTATATGAGTAGCTTTCAACCATTCACTAGTAACTATTTCGACCCTTTTGAGCCTCTCTTGTTATTGTGAAAACTGTTGCAAAGTTCAAGTCTTTTAGTTGCAATTCAATATTTATTTTTGACCATTCATAGATATATAGCTCTACCCTTTTCTTGATAAGTGTTGAAATTGTTGCCAAATTTTTGTCCTTTAGTTGCAGATCAGTAGCTTTCGACCATTCTCTAGTAACCGTCTCAACCCTTATCTTTGTTATAGTGAAAACTGCTAAGATTGTAGTCTTTCATTTGCAATTCAGTAGCTTTAGACCCGTTCTTTGTTATTTGCTTGACCCTTTTTAATTCTATTGTTGAGGCTGTTGCCAGGTTTTGTTTATTGGAAAAGCTAAATATACCCTTTGGTCTAAGCAACGGATGGTGGTGATGAGCTACTAGAAACTTAGGTAAGGATGCTTTGAAAGATGCAATCTTTGCCATTTACTACATGGATTATAGTGTAGGTCACAATTATATAGGCCAATCCAGTATTTAGAGTCAGCGGATTCACCTAGTGTCAAGATTTTCACATATACATGAAAAACATTCAACCTTATATAAGGTTCGGATGAACCCCCTTCCGTTCCTCTAGCTCTTTCCTTGGGTGCATCAGATAGTTGGTTCATGATATGCTGGGTCTACCGCTGATTGGGTAGGAGTATTTGAAAATTTGTACTATATGGGAAGTGTGTTGTACTAGCATTACTATTTGCTGCATCATTGGAATTAGGATAATGCGGATGTGGTTGTCACTTGTCAGAATTAAGGCCAATCCAGTATTTAAAGTCAGTGGGTACACCTAGTGGCGGAGACAAATTTTTCATATATACATAAAAAAAATGAACCTTATATAAGGTTCGGATCTAGCTCTGTCCTTGGTGCATAATTTATATCCCTTGTTCCTTGAGAATAAGTTTGTTTGAGGATCGAGATAAATTAGATGTGAAACTTGATTAAGTAGTTTTAGACCATCCACTAGTAAATGGTTCGACCCTTTTGAGCCTTTCTTGTTATTGTGAAAACTGTTGCAAAGTTCTAGTCTTTGCAATTCAATATTTCTTCTTGACATTCATTGATATATAGCTCTACCCTTTTCTTGATAATTCTTGAAATTGTTGCCAAATTTCTGTCCTTTAGTTGCATATCAGTAGCTTTCAACCATTCACAAGTAACTGGCTCAACGCTTATCTTTGTTATAGTGAAAACTGCTGGGAAATTATAGTCTTTCAGTTGCAATTCAGTAGTTTTAGACCCATTCTTTGATATTTGCTTGACCCTTCTTAATTCTATTGTTGAGGCTGTTGCTAAGTTTTATAGTTTCTATAGTTAAGAACTGGAAAGCTAACATTTACCCCTTGAGTCTAAGAAATCGATGGTGGTGTGATAAACTGCAAAATTTACCATTTACTACATGGATTATAGTGTAGGTCATGGATATATAGGCCATATCCAGTATTTAGAGTCAGTAGGTACACCAAGTGGCGGTGTCAAGATTTTCACATATACATGAAAAAATGTAACCTTATTTAAGGTTCGAATGAACCCCCTTCTGTCCCTCTTGATTTGCCCCTAGGTGCATCAGATAGTAATTGGTTCATGGTATGCTGGATCTACTGCTGATTGGGTAGGTGAGTATTTGAAAATTTGTACTATAGGGAAAATGTGGTGTACTAGCATTACTCTCTGATGTATAATTGGAATTAGGATAACGCGAATGTGGTTGTCACTTGTCAGAATTTAGCCACTGGCTGGTTTAAAAAAAGTGTTTGTTGTTACAATCACTGAGTGCTTTAGAGAGATCTTTACTGGTTTTAGAGGCCCGAAAAAAGAAAAGAAAAAAGACCAAGTATTAATTTTGTTTGGGTTCTTCTTTAGAGTCAGCTGCTTAATCCAATCTTGGGTTTGCTTGGTAGCATCCATCATTCCTTGAGAATGAATCTGTTTGAGTATCAAGTCGAGAAGCAAAAGGAGAAATAGACAGCTTTTCTGTTCCAAGTCATCTTCAATAGACACTTTTTCTCATTGTCCTTTGATTGTTCAACAATTTATAGTAAGAGTTAACTATAAATCGACAGTCCTTTTTTGCTTTCTGCCATAGCTTATCTATTTCCATTGATAAACTTTTCTCCAACTTTGGTCCAATTTGATAAAGAAAATGTGTTTTCATCCATATACTATTGATGCTTCCTCTGTTTAGGGAAATTCCCTGATTATAATACTACAAGCAGTTTGAGGATGCCCTAATAGATCATTGACATTAGTTTAAGGTTCCTATCTCAGAATCTTTGCTCTGTCGGAGTCCTTAGTAACAGTTTTAGTCCTTAGTAACGCCTCGAGGCCGGTGGGGGCCTCGGGGTACGACGCCTTGACGCACGCCTCGAGGGGAGCGGGGCACGATGCCTCAAGTCCGGGGTGGGAGGGGCCTCAGGGTAACGCACCTCAAGGGAGGGGAGGGGGGGCTGGGAGATTGGCACCTCGAGGCCGGTAAAGGAGGGCGGGCCTCGGGGAACGGCACCCCGAGGCCAGGTGGGGGGCTCGGGCACGACGCCTCGAGGTTGTGGGGGAGGGGGTTTGGGGGACTCGGGGAACAACGCCTTGAGGTTGGGTGGGTGAGGCTCGGGGAACGGCTCTCCAAGGCATCGGTGAGGGGGTTCAAGGCACGGCGCCTCGAGGCTATGGGGGTGTCGGGGTACGACACCTCGAGGCCCAAGGGTATGGGGCCTCAAGGTACGAATCATTAAGGCCTGAAGGGTCGACTCGGGGCACGACACATCAAAGCCCCATGGGGGGATGGGGGCCTCAGGGCACGACACCCCGAGGCTTAGGGGTTGATGGGGCCTCGAGGCACGACGCTCGAGGTTATAAGGGGGGGCTAAGGGAACGACGCCTCGAGGCCATATGGGGGAGCTAAGGGAACGACGCCTCGAGGCCTTATGGGGGAGCTCAGGGCACGATGCCTCGAGGTCGAAGGGGGAGAGGGGAAAAGGCATGATGCCTCTAGGCTCGGGGGTTAAGGGGCCTCGGGGCACGACACCTCGAGGTTGGGGGGTTCGGGGCAAGACGCCTCGAGACCGTGGGGGGCTCGGGGCACGACGATTCGAGGCTGTAGTGGGGGCTTGGGGCACGATGTCTTGATGGGGGAGGAAGCTTGAGGCACAGTGCCTCAAGGCCCGGGGGGTGGGATGGGGGACCTCGAGGTACAACGCCTCGATGCCGGGGTTGGGTCTCGAGGCAAGATGCCTCGAGGCTAGGGTTGGGCCTCTAGGAATGGTATGGGGCATTGAGGCATGATGCCTCGAGGCACGACGCCTCGAGGCCTGGGGATAGGGGGAACTGGTGGCACGGTACCTCGAGACCCGAAGGTGGGGGGGCCACGGGGCACTGCCCCTTGCGGCCCGGGAGCTAAGGGGGTCGCGGGGAACAGCGCCTTGAGGCCCAGCGGGTGGGGGGCCTCGGGGAACAATGCCTCAAGGTCCGAGGGTGGGGGGGCCTCGTGGCACGACGCCTCGAGGAGGGTTGGGGGCCTTGGGGCACGACGCCTCGAGGTCGGGGAGGATTTTTAAAAAAAATGGTGTGAGTATTTCAATTTGTATTAAGATTAAATATAGAACTTTAAAATTTTGAACAAAATTTGAAAATACTCTGCAAATTAAATATTCCATCATGAAAATAAGAGATTAACTTTGTCATTTTTTCGACTATGTAGAAAGTATCCCTAATTTCACACATACGTTACTTTCGTAGTTTCAATGTAATTGATTTTAACTTGGCACAAAGTTCAAGAAAATTTAAAAGTTATTTTTTTAATCTTATGATCCTAAACTAAAAATATGTAGAATATATCAAAATGTCCTTTAATTTTGTCATTTTTTCTACTATATAGCAAGTATCCCTAATTTCACACATACGTTAGTTTCGCAGTTTCAATGTAATTGATTTTAACTTGACCTATTGTTTGCATTATTACTTTTTTAAAGTAGAGAGAATCTACGGATAAATCTTATTGGTTTGGCTATCTGTTTAGCGTATTTAAAAAATAAAAATCGATAAATTGAATTGATAATACTTAAAACCGAATCTAACAGACCGATACACACACAGTATGAACAAAATTGATAATTTCATTAAATATTTGTCAATCAAGAAAAAAATCATTATTTATAGAATTGAATAAATTAAGAATGTCTCACATAAATTGAAATATATGTAGTTAGAGATAATGTCACGCCTCGAGAACCATTGTTGGCCCCAAGCGAACCCTTGGCCTGACTTACTTACTCAGCGGAAGACTTAACTCATGAAGAAAAATACTTTTCAAGTAAACTGAACTGCTCAAAATATAACTTAGAATGTATTATAATAACATTCACTGTGAAAGTGGCAACTCAAGTCTCAACTTAACTGAAAAGGAAAAGTAAAGACTCATGAATTAACATCACTAACTTTGTCTATGAAGTCTCTAAACTCTGAGGGATGTCAGGACAAGACCCCCGATCATCCTAACAACTGAAATAAGCAAGTAATGAAACAAAACATAACCAAAGGGATCCCCCGGAAAGCAAAGAGGCTCACCAACTGACTCTGAGTACTCAATTGGATCAACGATGTGCTGGATGCTGATCCTGGTTACTTGTGTCTGCATCAAAATAAGATGTAGGCCAACTAGCATCAGTACATTGAATGTATGAGCATGCGAGTTGGAATGCTAAACACAACATAGGCTTGAAAGAAATCTGAAGAACTTACCTGGCTCAATTCAACTCAACATAACTGAACTCATTTCAATATAAAGTAGTTTAAAATAAGTGCAATATAAAGAAAACCTGTTTAAAATAGGCTTAAGTCATCAACAACCACTTAAAGTTGTCTGCATAATTCACTTAGACACTTAAATTCACGCTTGTACCTATTGAACACCTTAACCCCTCTAAATTCTAACCATTTGAGCATTTTTTGCCTACATGGCATTTTGAGTGTGGTTCACAAATACTGAGCGCGTGAAAATTGAGAACATTTAATTAGACTTTTTTTTAATTTTTTTTTTATCTTTCTTCTTCTTTGTGCTTGCTGCCACTACTCCCTAACCAAACCACCAAGTAGCAGCCGCCGCTGCCGCCACCACAATCATACACCAGTAACACCTAGGCTTGTTCGTTTTTGTTTTCTTCAAATCTTGAATCGATTAAAATTTCTTTCTTTTCCTTTTTTTCTGAATCTTTCTCATATTGTTGATTTATGAGAGCCAAACAAAGTTACAAATTTGTAACTTAACTCTTACTTTGTCAGAGACGTACTTATAACGGGGTAAAAGTAACTAAAAGGATTTATTCCGATCCTGGCCGCTGGTAACAATGAGTTTGTCACTCACAAGGATACTCCGGCGAGGGAAGAAGAACAAGAACCTCAGTCGACGACTATGAAAACAATGAAGTTCCACAAAATCTTTACAAATCCTTTTTTAACTCTTAACACTTCTTCATCTTCCGAGCTCCCATATGCGCCTTTTTCAAAGTAAATTTCTCTAATTTCAAAGAAAATTTCTCTAATTTACTCTTCTTCTTTTTCTCAATTGTATCAGAAAAATACTAATCTAAATGGATAGACAATAACAAAATTATATACTTTTTCATGTTATTATGTGAAGTGCATATAGAAGCATTAATATAATGATCGAAATTATTGGAGTATTCAAGGCCGCCGGAGTTTTTGAACAATGTTGAAGTAGCTGGAATGGATTGCAGGGGAAGAGTTTGAGTGGTGGGTGGGTCGGGCTTACAATTTTTTTAATAATAGTAATTTTCTTTTTCTTTTAAATTATAATACATTTTAAAGTAATTTTTTTGGATTTAAATAACACATGTCATTATTTAATTTGTCAAATTGCCACGTCACCGCGAGTGTATATCACTCATTTTATACTTTTTGCTGATTGTTCAAAAAATGTTTAAATGGTTCAAATTCAAAGGAGTAGAGGTGTTCAATAGGTATAAGCCTGAATTCAGGTGTCTAAGTGAATTATGCGGACAACTTTATGTGGTCGCCGATGACTTAAGCCTTTAAAATATGATGTCAACTCTGTGTGTATGCAAAGATACATATAACTCTGAAATGTTGTAAAAATACAATAAATTGTGTATATAAGAAGACAATTACTTCTGTGGGAGTTTCTCTAACCGACAACCATCACTTAAGAGTTATCGTGATGATACAACGTTTTGCCTCACGCTGCCAGGGCCGTCCTACACCTTGCCGGGGGTATATAACCTGAACTACTAAGTGGATCCACTAGTCTATGCTAAAAAACACTAAAGGAATCATCTAAAAAGTATGACCATTTTCTACCAATGATGACTACATGGTTTATGGAGGCTGTGAGTTGTCTGAACTCTCCCCCATATCGGTGCTCAGTACTACTCCCAAAAATGTGATATTAGCTCTTATGTTTAAAAACACACTTTTTTCTGTGATTTGAGATTAGTGCTCAAAAACTTATCTCAAAGGCTATCTTGGAAATCAAAGTTTCCTCTCTTGCTTCATTTAGAAAGCGATTACTCTTTTCTGAAAACTAGCCTGAAGGCTCTTTGGAAATCGAGGTTTCCTTTCTTGTTTAAATGTGAAAACATTTTAAACCCTTTGGGAATACGTAGTCCCCATATACTTTTGAAGAAATGAACTTCAACTTTACTCTTGAATCTTTACTCAACTTGAACTTTAAGTCTTAAAACAAAGTTAAAACATTTGGAAAAGACTTTTGGAAAACACTAAGAACTTCTCTTGACTTGACTCTTACTTCTCTTGACTTTGATCTTAAATTTCCTTGAATTGGATTATGGATTCAAGTTTCATGATCTCATGTTTATGGATGATTTCATGATGTTTAGACGTACCTTAGAGTGTTGGAATCAACTAGAAAACATAGGTACATTGCTAAGGAACAAGTACTAAAAGGTGTGGAACGAATGGGGAGAATTGGCGTCCCTGAAGCTTTGAAAGGCGTGGGGCACCAGCCCTCAAAATTTAGAGAACAAGTTGGGGCGCGCTGGATGGCGCGGCGCCCCAAGGGTGAAACTTCAGAAACCCTTTTGGGGGGCGCTGGCTGGCGCGACTCCCCACCCCCTTCCCCATGTGTTTGACTATTTTTCTTGCTCGTTTTTCATCTCTAAACCCTCTAAACTTCAATGGTTCTTTCCCCAAACACTTATAATAATGTGTACCCTCAATATACATCAGATTATACTCGAAAAACACAACTAACAACATGAATCAATCTCAAGAAAACTCCAACAACACCACCCACAAGAATTCAAACGAATTTCATCAAGAACTCAAAAAAATTACTTTCAAATCTAATCACTTAGCTGAAATTGAATCATGATTGGCGCATGGGTGAACTAACCCAATGCTATGTGATATCACATACCTTGTAGGGATCACCCCCAAAGAAATCCACAAGCTAAACTTGACGATATTAACGAATCTTGTTTCTCTTCTCATTTCTCCTCTTCTTTTCTCTTTTCTCCAAGCCCTAGCGTATTTTGGTAAAAGCGTAAACTGATCTAATTCTGATTTGACCCTAACTTAATTACCAAAAACGAAACAAAATAATTGGGCAAGGAAAAGACCAAACTACCCTTTCAAAATTCGGATTGGACTTTCCTTATTGCAACAACCCAACTTCCAAAGGGCATAACTCACTCATACGAACTCAGAATCGCGCAAACTCTGCGGCGTTGGAAAGATCATTCCAAGATATTTCCTACCATATCTGTAAGTACCTCTAACTCATCCTGAGCTAGAAGTTATGGTCAGATTTTCATTATTTCTAAAATGACTATTTTCAATTATTAGTTTCTTCCTAGTTATTTCAATTTGCGAGATGTTACAAATAAAGACCTAAAATATGTCATTCTTTTTATTGTGTTTGGACGTGAAATACAGTTCAATTTTTGTGAATGATCTGAGCATGATGATCCTAGCTACCAATCAATGGACTTGCCAAATTTGATTATGGAGATTAGTTTTGCAAATACCATAATCAAGAATGTGAAATTGAGTGTATGCATTCTATCCAACAGTATTTTCTAAGTTCTTAACTTCTTATATTTTGTAGAAGCTCTACTTTAGATTGTCTGCATGATAAAAATTATACAAGATGGATTTAGCATTTGTGGGAGGTCAAAGCTTTGACCTCCACGTTCGCGGAGTGTAGGGCGCGTTCGTGGGCTCAGGTATCAGTTGTCTGGCTGCATTTGCGAACAGGGGTGCGCATTTGCGGAGGACCTCTGGCAGCGTTTTGATCCAAATTTGAGGTTTCTTCCCCTATTTTCCATTGGAGCTTTGAGAACTTGGTGGAGGTGATTTCAAGATAGAATAGTTGGGTAACATGATACAATGCTTAGAGGGTTAGGAATATATATAAGTAGTTACTACTGTTCATTAGTCACAAAAACAGTTATCATTGTTCGTTGTTTGTTAGAGTTTGTTAGAAGCAGTTATTACATTAGTTTGTAGATTTAGCTTCCAATTCAATTCTATAAATAAAGATGTAATACAATTGTTAAGACATTGAATGATATATGATAATTCTTCTCTTCTCTCTTTTACTCTGCTCTTCTTAGTTTCTATCTCGGAATTACCTTGATATAGTTGTCTTCTTCTTCGAGGTACAACCTCCTAGTTGATATTATCCTTTCGATTACTATTAATTGGATCAATTGGTATCAGAGCAGCTGGTCCTCGGCTAAGAAATTATGGTTGCTCGGGACAAAAATCAAGACAGATCTTCAGAGGAAATGGAGGGAAAATTGTCTCAGATACAGGAAAAATTACAGAAGTTGATAGAAGGTATGGTGAATATGAATGATAGAAATGTACATACATATAAGGAATTAATGGAGATCAAGCAAGCCCTAGGAAATGCGAAACAGAAGGACAAGGAAATGGATCAGAATAGAGTTGATTCATCTGTGGGTGGAGACAGAGCACAGGGGTTTTGCAATGCAGCTGGGGATTTCCAAAATTCTAATGGTAAATTTCTTACCCGATGTTCAAAACTTGATTTTCCTAGATTTTCAGGGTCGGATTTGAGGTCATGGTTATATAAGGTGGATCAGTTTTTTGCCATGGATGAAGTTCCATATGATCAGAGGGTGAGAGTAGCTTTTATCCATTTGGATGGTGAAGCTATTATTTGGCATAGATCGTACTTGAAGTCTAGGAATATAGACCATTCTTGGTCTGAGTACGTGTTGGTTGTTAATGAAAGATTTGGGAAGGAATTTGTAGATTCCATGGAAGCTATTAAAAATTTACAACAAACTGAGGATGTTAGAACATATCAGGCTGAGTTTGATAGGTTATTGAATGGGGTTAATTTGTCAAATGAAAATGCTATCAGCTATTTTCTGGGAGGGTTAAAACCTGAGCTCAACAAAACTATTAGAATGGAAGCACCCAAAACCTTAATTCAAGCCTACAAGTTAGCTAAGTTGCAGAAAGAGGTTTTTGATGCTCAGGCTAAGTCTTGGGGAATTAGAAGAACCAGCAGGAATCGGGCTGGTCTTCTCCCTACTCCATCTAGGTTTCAGGGTGTACCAAAACCTAACTTTTCTAGCACAACTGTCAAGAAACCTTATGAACCAAATGCTAACAAATTTAGTAATGGTTATACTAGTAGAAGGTTATTGACTGCTGCTGAGATGGATGAGAAAAGGGCTAAAAGACTGTGTTTCTAGTGTGATGAGAAGTATATGCCTGGGCATGTTTGTAAATCCAAGAAACAGTTGTATTTGATTGAAGTTCTGGAAGATGGGGAGGTAATCATGGAGGAAGAAGTGTTAGAAGTGGATGAGTGCATGAAAATTTCCTTACAAGCATTTACTGGAAATACTGGTTATCAAACAATTAGAGTAACTGGATACCATGAAAAACAACCGTTACAGGTGCTGATTGATACATGTAGTACTCATAATTTCATTGATGAGTCAATGGCAAAGAAGTTAGGTTGTAAAGCTTTGCTTATACATGAACAATCAGTAAGTGTGGCTGATGGTAGGAAGGTTCAAACAACTGCAGTGTGTAAGAATCTGAAGTGGTTACTGCAGGGTATAATTTTTTCTTCTAATTTCCTACTACTACCATTAGGTAATGTTGACATAGTGTTGGGTGTGCAGTGGTTAAATACTTTGGGTAGGATTTTGTTTGACTTCAGAAATAGAACTATTGAGTTTTGGCACCTAGGAAGAAAACATGTTTTAAGGGGATCCAGTAGCCAGATCAAGACGACCAAGGCCCAATCCTTGAACAAAAAGAGTGTTGAATCAGTTCAGGTCATCATGCTTACCTTGGTGACAGATGCAAACTCTGCTGGCCAATGCAACAATATACAAGTAACTCAAGGTACTGATATTCATCCTACCTTAACTTTTTTAATGGAACAGTACAAATGCCTCTTTGATATGCCTACTATATTGCCTCCTCATAGAGGCATCTTTTATCACAACATACCACTCATTGACTCAGCTACTCCTGTTAACAAAAAGCCTTATAGATATCCTGGAATGAAGAAAGATATTATTGAGAAGCTAGTACAGGAAATGCTAGATCAAGGTGTGATACAACCTAGTTCTAGTCCCTATGCCTCACATGTAGTCCTTGTTGGGAAAAAAGATGGGAGTTGGAGGCTTTGTGTAGACTATAGAGATCTCAACAAACTGACAGTAAAGGAAAAGTTTCCTACCCCTATCATTGAGGATTTGTTAGATGAACTAGGAGGAGCAGAAGTGTTCTCTAAGTTTGATCTTAGAGCTGGTTACCACCAATTAAGAATGAAGGAAACAGATACATATAAGACAACTTTTAAAACTCATGAAGGACATTATGAATTTCTAGTTATGCCATTTGGTCTTACAAATGCACCTTTTTTATTTCAGAGTCTTATGAATGTTGTATTTAAACCACTCCTTAGGAGGTCAGTACTGGTCTTTTTTGATGATATATTGGTGTACAACAAGGATATGTCAACTCATGTGAACCATTTACAAGTTGTATTTGATTTGATGAAGCAACATCAGTTGTTTGCCAAAAGTTCTAAGTGTACTTTTGGGGTACCTGAGGTAGAGTACCTAGGTCATTTCATCAGTGCTAAAGGGGTAGCTACTGATCCTAAGAAGATTTATATAGTACAGGCTTGGTCTGTCCCTACAAATATCAAACAACTGAGAGGGTTTCTTGGTTTAACAGGATATTACATGAGGTTCATTCTGAATTTTGGATCCATTTCTAAACCTCTAACTGAATTATTAAAGAAGGATAAGTTTGTGTGGAATGAGGGTGCTACTATAGCTTTTCATGTTCTCAAAGATGCACTAGTGATTGCACCTGTCTTAGCATTACCAGACTATGATAAACCATTTATAATTGAGACTGATGCAAGTGGTTCAGGAATTGGTGTTGTCTTAATGCAACAAGGCCATCCAATTGCCTATATCAGTAAGTCATTGGCACCTATACATCAGGCCATGTGTGTATATATATATTAGAGAGCTGTTAGCCATCATATTTGCAGTTACTAAGTGGTCTCATTATCTTTTAGGACAACATTTCACTGTGAGAACTGATCAAAAGGCACTAAAACACCTCATTGAACAAAGTATTCACACTGATTTTCAGGTTGCTGGTATTTCTAAATTGATGGCCTTTGATTTTACTATTGAGTTCAAGAAAAGGACTGACAATAAGGTTGATGATGCCTTGTCAAGAAATCAAAGTGTTGAGTTGTTGGCTATTTCACTCCTAACTCTTAATGATACACTTTTAGAGAGAATTAGCCTAACTTGGACAGCTGATGCTGAGTTGCAAGCTGTTAATCTTAAGTTGCAAGCAAGGCCTTGTAAATTCTATACCAGGATTGGTTCTCAACTAAGGTGGAAAGGCAGGCTAGTAGTAGGGTCTGATTTGCAGTTAAGACAGACCATTATTCAGTTGTGGCATTCAACACCACAAGGTGGTCATGCAGTCATGGATGCAACTATTAAAAGGCTACAATTCTTTTTCTACAGGAAGTCATTGGCAGCTGACATTAGAACTTTTATTCAGAAATGTGATATTTGTCAAAGGCATAAGTATGACGCAACAACTTACCCTAGACTACTTCAACCATTACCTATTCCTGATGGTGTTTGGATTGATATAAATTTAGATTTCATTGAAGGTTTTCCTAAATCAAAAGGGAATGATGTCATTTTAGTAGTGGTGGATAGATTCAGTAAGTCTGGGCACTTCATTGCTATTGCACACCCTTACACTGCTGAATCTGTAACTCAGTGTTTTTTGGACAATGTTTTCAAATGGCATGGTATGCCAGCTTCTATAGTAAGTGACAGGGATCCCATTTTCTTGAGTTCTTTTTGGCAAGAGTTATTTACATTACAGGGGGTCTTACTACATAAATCGACAGCATACCATCCCCAAATTGATGGTCAAACATAGGTTCTTAACAGAAACTTGGAGACATATTTGAGATGTTTGTGCTCTGATAGTCCTCATACTTGGGCTACTCAACTACCACTTGCTGAATGGTGGTACAACACTACATACCACTCTACTTTGAAATGTACACCTTTTGAAGTTCTGTATGGTCAAAACCACCAATACACTTGCCTTACTTAGTTGGTGAGTCTTCTAATGACATGGTGGATAGATCCCTGGAGGCAAGAGAGGTTGTGATAGCACTGCTTAAATTCCATTTAGCTAGAGCACAACAAAGCATGAGAGATAAAGCTAACAGACACAGGTACGATAGGCAATTTATGGAGGGAGATTGGGTTTACTTGAAGTTGCAACCTTACAGACAGATTTCAGTGGCTTCAAGCCCCTTCAACAAGCTTGCTGCAAAGTATTTTGGTCCTTACTTGGTCCTTTCTAGAGTTGGTGCAGTAGCTTACAAGTTGCTTTTACCTGCTGATGTCTGTAACGTTCAAATATACTTCTTGAAAAGAAATATAAACGATCGTATGCAATATATTTACCCAACTATGAGTCGTGGTCGATCCCACAGAGAATATGGAAGAATATTGTCAATAGCAAATATTTAACTCGATAGTCGTTATATAAAAATGGGGGGATTTAAATTGAAATAAAATAAAAACAATAAAAAGATAGCTTTGAACTAAGTATTTATTTAT
>JAJOOS010024009.1:0-22668 GCA_029582725.1 Solanum chiquidenum
GTCATTTTCCTTAAATTTGAGGAAAATGAGTTGATTTGGAAAACATTTTCCAAAACATTTAACCCAACCAAACATGAGAAAATTGGAAAACATTTTCCGGAAAATGTTTTCCTTCATACCAAACACACCCTTGAAGGTTATAAAATTTGAAGCAATTACCGTCTCCGTCCATTTTTAATAGTCATGGTTTTCTTTTTTAGAGTTAAATTAGAAAAAAATTGACTAACATTGTACGATGTACTTTTTTTTTATCATATTCATATGCAAAAAATTACAATATATAGTACTTTTCATATAATTTTTTAATATCTAAATTTTTTGTTTAAAATATCGAATTAATCTAATCTAATTTAACTTTGAAAATTAGTCAAATTGACTTTCGAAAAATGTAACATGACAAATACAAGTGAACGGAGGAAGTAATTTGTAAAGAAAAATGGGTATCATATATCTTTTTATTTTGTGACTCCTTGTTATAAAAATGACTCGTATATATACTTCTACTGTTACATAAATGACCCAAATATATCTTTTTAATCCAACAAAAGTGAAAACAAATATTTTCAATTATTTTTTTAATTTTAAAATAATCATGTATGAGTAAATTTGATCCTTCTCATACATGATTTTTTTTTTACTTCTTTGATTCAATGGCTATTTTGATAGTCAAATTTATATTTCATAATAAATTTAGTTTGTACAAACACAAAAAATAAATTACAATATAGTCACAAATAATTTTTTTATTTTTTATTTTTTTCATTTACGCTTTTTTTTTTAATCATATTTTTACACTAAAACATGAAAGAAAAAATGAAATAAGAATAAGAAACTCACTATAAGGATATTTTAAAACTCAAATTAGTAATTGAATTAAAGAAGTTCAAAAAAAAAATCATATGTGATAAGGATCAAGTATACCTCTAAACTTTGCTAGATCATATATACCTCTACTTGATTTTTATTTTTTTTAAATAAAATAAAAAAGTTGATTTAAAATCATTTTTTCACATCCTTCATATGAAAAGGGTATATATGAGTCTTTCTTTTTATAAAGATAGAGGTATATGTGAGTCATTTTTGTAAAAATAAGGATATATGGACCCATTTTTATGATAAAGGATATATCAACTCTAAAATCACAAAGTTGAAAAACATATCAAGTCTTTTTTCCCAAATTTTCCTCCAATTTTAAATTAACAATTTATATAATAAAATTTTAAATATAAAATATAATATTTGAATTGAAGTTATCAAATTCGAACGAATTCATAATAGAAATACTAGCTTTGCTTTTCAGTGTCAATATACTTTGACATATTGCTACTAATAATCTATTGTATTTTTAAATTTAACTGATATATACTGATAATATTATCAGTTATTTTTACATGTTATTGTAGATTGCTTGCTTCATACCATGTTATTGGTGTGCATAAGTTAAATTTATTATTTTTATATCATCAATTATATTTTCTTGTATAGTAACTGATAATGTAATTTTTTTTATTTTTTTTTAAAATGCCTATAAAGATCTCTATGTCGTGAAGCCAATTTCAAACAATAATTTTAGTGCTAGTCTATTTTCTCTACTATTCTGCCATATTATTTCCTACTTAGATTTGAATTTTATTTATTTGTTGAATAATTAATCAATGTGGAAAAAGAAACTACACTTTCATAGTTTTTTTCTCTCTACATTTTATCGTTTAACCATTTTCTGCTAGATTTATACCTATTGGGACCAAATAATTAGTCTATTCACCATTATTTTTTTTGGAATACTATAATATTATTTCTAATTTAGTAATATGCAATGCACCTACCCTATCTATAGTCAAATTTCCTTTTTATTAATTTTTAAAATAATGTAATTGGAGGCAATACACATATCAACGGCGGATTTCTAGTTTCAATAACACGTGTGATGATCGTAATATATGCATATCTTCTATCATTTTAAATTTTTATTGAATATGTTATTTATGTTGTTATTGATAATCGGAATAATCACAAAGTTTGCACTTATACAAATTAAATTTCGCACCTATAACCAAAAATGAGTTATGAGTTTAATTACGATGTCAAATTGATGTGTTGAGTTGAATTTCAGTATGTTAAAATGGGTTGAGATAATAAGTGGGTGAGTTATTGATTCATTCAAGAGTTATTCGGATCGAGATTAATTGGGGTGAAATGAGCTCAAAATCGAGTCATAACCCAACTCATTCGATTCTTACGAAATTATAATATATTTTTTTTGGAACCCCAGGATAACCCGCAGTCGTTACAACCTCTGTCACAGTCTCTGCCCTCTGGGTGAGCACTTTGTGCGCACTGAGTAACCCCCCCTCCCCCCAACTGTGTAATAGCCTGCAAACCACACATGGGACTTAAACCGCACTAGACAAGCCCTATGCGACAGACTCGACTTAGAATGCATTGAAGGGGAATCCCGGGTCATCCATGTGGATAATCACATGGATACTTATACTTTGTTTAAGTATCTAATAAGACTTTTTCTTATAATATGATTGTATAAAATATCAAATAAAAAATATCTTTTTTAAAAAATATTTACCTTGTTTCTTATGGGTGTAATTGCACTATTTGCCTTTTAAATGAATTGATTTTTAATTTTTGTCCTTCAAATGAGTTTGTCTTTAATTTTTGCCTTTCAAAATCGACCTTTTACCTAGCGAGACATACATTCTTTAAGGACACGGGACATAACTTGTGAAATATTATGATGCATGAAAATATAAATTTAAGTCCCGTATAAAATTTATTTACCGGCCTTGAGAGGCAAAAGTGCAAATGATCCGGTTAATAAAACAAGTAAATTATTAAATTTCCCAAAACCTAAATAAATTGAACGAATTATAATTTGTAGGCTGATTTTTTCACACCTAAATTTAATAATATTCTATACCTGATGATTTTGAAATATTCAATTTTACCTCTATTAATAGAAATTGGTCTCAGTCAACATTTAAAATTTGCTCAAGTTGTTACATATTAGGCAGTTGAAGTCAACAATCACATTGCCAAAAATCCTAAACGTGATGGAGTTTGAATGTCAAAGTTAAGAACCAAATAAAATAGCAACACACTTATTCATGTGTAGCACAATTTCAAATTGAGCATGTGACGCACAACTGTTTTTCTATCCTAATAAAACGAGACAATTATTGAAAATATTTTTGAACTTGGCGGAAATTAATAGTTTCGTCTTCGAACTATTGACAACATTATAAACACTCATCTATTTGACTAATTAAACTCAAATCCACCTTCGATCTGCCACATGACAAACCAAGCGGTTTCAAACTCTTGTACGTAGGAGTATGGGGCCCTCAATAAAAACTGAGAGAAGTATTGAAAACACGCCTAAACTTAACGAGAATTTAGGAGTGTATTTCACTCATATTGCAAGATCATATCAAATGTGTATTTAAGTTAAATTAGTCAAGTAAAGAAGTGTTTTACTACAAAATTCATCGTTCTCATGACCCCTTTTGTTATCATCCCTGTAAAGAGTACATTTGAGGCAAGAACTCATCCAAGCTAATTTGTTGCGAAATAGCTTGTATCTATTTTGAAAATTTATCGTTAAATATAGTTACTATTGAATTTTTTGTTGTTTGATATACGGAAGTTATCAATTATTTTGTAATAGATGATTCGATAATATAAAAATTCTTGCGAGTTAATTTTGGAATGAGAAATACATGTCCAACGTGTCAAGAAACCTAACACGATGAAGCTCGTGCATTTGCCTAAATAAGTCAAACTCAAAAACAAGTTAAAAGTCTAAGTAAACAGCCTAACAAACCCACTCAATTTCCATAAGAAAGGAAATAAAAGAGGCAATAGATGTACATTTATTACGTTCGTTTGGTACGATGGACAAGCATTTATGTGATAAAAAAAATTAATATTATTTTATCTCTTATTTGATTACTAATTTAAGATTAAGTTATTTTATGATTAGCAGGGATGGAGCTATCTTAGGTGGATGATGGTATGTGGACACTCTTTACTGATAAATTATGTGGTGTACATAAGTTAAATATTAGTTATTAGGAGTGTGTATTTAATTTGAATAAATTTTAGGTTTAGCAAACATAAAAATTATATTTGTATGCTATAGCTATTAGTTTGTATAATTGCGCTCCATAGCAAACTTTATGTTTGTTATGAATTATCAGATTTATATAAATCACAGGGAGCATCAGATTTGTGTAAATCGTTGGGAGCTTCTCATTTGTATAAATCGTTGGCAGCCTAAATTATTTTCAAACCTAATGACCCCAATAGTACCAAAAATTGATATACATTGGGTACAAAAAAGATGTATGTATAGATAGAAAAAAAGTTGGCTTAAGTTATTGGCGGCCCCTTAAAGTTGTCCGCATAATTCATTTAAACACCTTAACTAGGGCTAGTATCTATTGAACACCTAAATTTTTCAAGACATGTACCTATTAAACACAAAACGTTGATGTGATGAAATACGTGTATCTCACTGCTGCTGAGCGCGTGAATGCATTTTTTTTATTTTTTAAAAATAAATTTGTACCTACTTTCTTGACACTTGGTATGCATTGACTAAATAAATAAAAAAATAATTTAATTAAGCATTAATCTTTTAAATCATTAAAAAAAAAAACCACCCCCACACCCATGTACAAGTCATCTTCTTCTTCAACCCACCATTTTAAAAACTTCAAATTTCTCCGCCTTTTGTTTTGATTCATTTTTTGTTCATTTCTGTAAACAAATTGCCTGTTGAATTTGCAAGAAGAAGAAAAAAAATCGATTATTGGAGTTAAAAAGTTGACCAATATTTGTGCATCTTTATTTTCAATAACTCCGATCGAGCAACCATCACCATTCATTAAACTTATTTAAAATGTTATAAAAAAAATTCATATATGTCGATTTCACAATAATTTATCGAGGTCGATTATTTTTACAAAAATCGCAATAGCCGCCGGAGGATTAGAATATAACGAAGAAAAAAAAAAGGAAAGGATTTGGTGGGTGAATTCGGGATGAGATGGGGCTAGACATTTTCATTTTTGTTATCGCCGGAGGAATCAATGGTGAATGACAGAGAAGAAGATGAAGAAGAAAGGGCAATAGGTTAGATGGGGTGGGGGCTAGGTTGGGGGTGGGGGGAGAGATTTTCTTTTTATCAATTTAATTTTTTCTATATTATTAAAGGCTGGAAATTATTTTTTATTTTTCAAAATTAAAATTATGGGCCCATGTGCCACGTGTCATAATTTTATTTGTGATTTTGTCAAGATAATGTGTGTGAATTATACGCGCAATATTTTTAAAGCTAATTGTTATTTTATGTTCAATAGATAAATATTCGTTAATATTAAAGTGTCTAATAGGTAAAAATCTCAGTTAAGATGTTTAAATGAATTATGCAGATAATTTTAAAATGCTATCGATGACTCAAGCCAAAAAAGTTCAATAAAATCCAATAGTCTCGTGACATATGTGTCATGAATGCATCTGTTTTCTTTGACCAATTCCAATCTTATTTTCTTTATCAAAATACTGTTTACATTAATAACTCCATACATAATTTCATCTTCTTCTTCTTTTCTGTATTTTTGGTGGTCCAAAACACAGAAGGGAGCAACAAATTTATGTACAAATCTAAATGCAATAATACAAAGACACATGCATGTTTCAAAATATATATATAGACTGACATGATATTTATTTATTTATTTATTGTAATTTTAGAATTTTTTATCTCACAATTTTGAAATTGTACATATATGTTAATTCCCTATTGTTTCAAATATTAATTATTTTGGCAACGTGAATTTGTTTTATAAAATTGATATTTTGGAAAAGAAGAAGAAGAAATCTTTTATAATTTATTATTTCTTTTTTTTCTTTAGGGGATTAATTATTGTTTTAGAGGAGATAATTAATTTGGAATAAGTTGTCAAAGAATCAATGAGGCTTACACTTGTTTTTTTTACTCTTCAGTTTACACTTGTTCACTAATTATAACAGTTCACTAGAATCTTATTTCTTCTCTTTTTTTTTGCTCACTTGTAAGGGTTGGGACCCCATAAAGAGGGAAGGAATCGACTGAACATCCTCATCATTGACAGGAATTTTGCTTGCATTTGATCCCAATTTTTTTCACTCCAAATGACCCATATTGGGTGAATTGTGATCTCATATACGATCGTATTAGGTGAGCAACAATCACTTCGTTACAATATCAATTATTTATGAATTTACAGGTCACACTTCAGTCAAATATACTATAACGAGACCCTTGAGAGCCAAAAGTATTAAAGAAAGAGCCATAGGAATCATGAACGCATCATGACATCATAAAATGTCTGGCTCGAATAAATTAATCGGTACTAGAAATGTTAGGAAAAGGAGTAATCAAAAAGTTATTTAACTCCAAAAAACCTATCCTACATTAAGGGTGTGTCCGTACGGAGGAAAATATTTTTCATCTAGGAAAATAAGAGAATTTTTTTTATGTGTTTAATAGATAAACAAAAAATATTATCCTAAAAATATTTGAATATAATTAGACAAACACTATGGACGATTTGGATAGGAAGATAGGGGTATGGAATGATAGAGATGAGTACTATAAGGAATGAGGGTAAAAATAAGATACGCTGAAATGAAGAGAACACAATCAATATAAAATATCACTAATAGATCGTAATTTGTGAAATAAAACTTTGTAAAGTAAATCGGGTAGTTAAATAAATTTTTGTTTTCAAGAGAGACAAAGTGGACTTGTGGCAGCTTTTTCTTGATGATTTCAACTACGATTTATTTTACTGTTGTGAACAGATACACATGCACAATCGTTATTTTTATACTTGAATTATTTTTACAATAATTACTACTTATTAATTAAATAAAGGAAACGTGAGAGTGTTTAGTGATAAATAATTGTACTTAAACAAATACATTATGATTAATTAAGATTATAATATTATCAAACATCTTCCCATAAAAAATATTGCATAATTATAAATAGTAACTTGTCCAGCTGTACATTTATATATCTTTAAAATACATTATTAAATAGTGCATGGGGTAATAGGTCTTGCCCAAAGTTTGTGATTGTTACAACAATTTCGATCAAAGTTTAAATATATTTCAGACATTTTTTCCTATATCTTTCATTGAATTTCAGAATATCTAAATTTTATTTATCAAAATATTAAGTTAATTAATATAATTCAATTTAACTTAGTAATTGATCCAATCAACTCTTGAAAAATGAAACATGACAATTAATTTGAGACGTAAAGTGTACTATCTATGATTGTTAAACCATTGTTAACATCGTACGTACAATAACTCAAAACAATGAACAATCGAAACAGTTTTGCAGTTATCATTAATTATATATATATATATATAAAAAAAAATTGTTATAAGACATAACAGTACTGTACTGTACTGTGTAGTTTTATACCTAACACTTTACATATCACTCTCACATAAAATACAAAATGTAAGTATATCTAGTATTTATAAATGTGACCAAAAAAAATTATATATGGACTAGATGAATATATTATCCTAACTGTACTTCCATTCTAGTTTCTTAATTATTTTATATATATATGTGTGTGTGTGTGTGTACGTGTGGCAAAAATTTAAACATGGATAAAAGTTTAGGATTACAGTAGATTGAAGATTAGCATAAAAAATAATAAAACTATGTAACAATGTATATGACAAAAATATTAATAAATATACATTGTCAATTAAGAAAATTAATATAAACTTTTTCTTGTTTGGTCATTTCAATTCACCTGTTCTAAATCGACGTTTATAAATTTAAAAATAATTAATACGATAAATCTTCACAATATAAAATAGTTGATCTCAACCAGTTTAGATTGAGGCATGCATAAGTGAATCTTCACAATTCATAATTCTTTTAAACACACATTATTATAAATTAAGGAAACTCGATTTTTTCATTGTTACTATAAATTTGTGAACAATGCTTATTATTCATATTTTATTGAATACGAACCAAATAACATTTTTTAACATATACATGTGACATCTAGCTTCTAGAAATATTATTTTTTTATTGTACTTGTTATATCATAAGTTGCTTTCAATTTCTACCAAGCTGACAATTACGTGAGAGTAAAATTTGACAAGTCTTTTCCCTGACCCTTCAATTCAGAAATTTAGTAGTACTACTTACCTTCACTATTATTAAAAAAACAATATGAGTAGAAATAGTATTGGAAATAAAAGGATCCATTTTTTAAATAACATTTTCGAAATAGTAACTATTCCCTCTGGTCATATTAGTTGTCAATATTACTAAAAATGTCTGTCTCAAAATACTTATTAATTAATAAAATTAATTAGCTTTTTTATTTTGCTCTTTAAACTAATTATTTTAAAAGTAAATAATATATACATTAGGATAAATTAGTGAAATATACTTCCTTATTTGTGATTTTTTAAAGTATGTGTAAAAGGAAAATGTAACTGAAAGGTTTAAGAAGCAGATGAAAATTTGATTGTTTATCGATACAATTGAGAGTATGTTTAACTCCTGTAAATACACAAAGCTACGGAGGAAAAAAGGTAAACGATTTATAGTTAACATGTCTTTCGATAAATATTTGATGATAATTTAGATTAAAAAATGTTTCCGCTTGATAATTAATTATTAAGTTATGAAACTCAAAAATCATAGATACTGTAGGTGTGTTTTTTACCATTCGCTTTTAATTTTTAAAAAATTTACTTATTTTTTTTTAGGTGAAATTAATTACTGAAAAATAAAATATCCAACCTGCCATAAACTCATATAGCTCGGCTAAATTCAAAACTAAAACTATTTATATGTAATTCACAACATATGTATTTCCTCTATTTATTACTAAACTTTTTTCTTTTCTTTTCTAACAAGCATATTTTCAGTATTATTTTTCTCCTACGAGTACGTACCTTAAGTTTTTTTTTTTTTTTTTTATCAATAAATGATTACTACATAAATATAATAAAAGTTTTTTTACCATCCTTTTCATGATAGCGACATACATTTACATTAAATTTTCTTTTGGCACTTTCTAAATTTAATTTCTATTTTTAAAAAGGGTGTGGGGTGTGTATAATTTTGTGTTGCTTGTGCATGAATGTACATAAAACTGAAATAAATACTTATCGCTTTTTTCATTTTAATTTATTTATCTTATAGTTTTTTAATTTTTTTTTTAACATTTTGTATGATATGTTTAAGCCATAAGATTATAATATTCGAAATTATTTTACTTTTTAATATTTCATATTGTGGTCAATGAAGTGGTTGAGAATTTTAAGAATTCAGATTCAAAACTCAACGGAGACAAAAAGATTACTAGATGATTCTTTCCATCTATCTTAGTCTTGATGGATAGATATTTATTGTTGCTAGAAAATGATAGATATCTCATAGAATTAATCAAGATTTAAGTAAAGTGTATTGGGGACAAGAGTTCTGAGAGAGTGATGAAAGGAAGAGAGTATTTGTTTGGGTTAAAAGAAATTGTATTTATTGATGGATAGTGATGGTGTTAGTGATGGCTCTCTACTCTTGTGGGGACTTTTTTATTTTTGGAATTCTCTTTTACACAAAAATATTAATAATAAAAAACTACTGTTTCTTCTGCAGGAGAATTGATATTTGATTTCCTCTTTAAAAACAAAAGTACTATTCTATATAATTATTTTATTTTACATTTTGGTGATAATTACTACTCTTTTTGTCCTAGTTTGTATGTCATATTTCAAATTTCAAACAGTTAAATAATTTAAATTTGATCGTGAATCTAAATATAAAAATTTCAAGCTTTTTGAAATATAATTTATATAGTTGAAAATCACGTTATAAGTATTATCAATCACAAATTGACTTCTTTAAATGTTGAAATCCAAAAAATGCTATATAAATTGAGATGGAAAAAGTATTATTTAGTTACAAGATTGTTGTATTCTCGACCCTATTAACCGCAAGGCTAAAACAAGTTATTCATGACCGTGCAAAGTCCGAATAAATAACTTAATTTTAATATAAATAGTAGAACAAGATTCTATATAAAAAGTGATATAAACTAATTCCATCCACCACTCAAACGAATCCTTAGTATGGTATATGTTGTAGTATTAGATTAATTGATCAAATGTATTATAATTAAAATTTAGATATTTAAAAATTATACGAGAATATTATTATTTTAGTTATGGTAGAGGAGAGAGAAGAATTTGGTCAAGATATAAACAAACATAGTGTGGAATGCCTCCATCCCTTTCCTCCATATTAAGGAAAGTGGAATCTCTGCTATTCCCATCCTTCCCAATGTTTTATGTCTCTTTTTTTAAAAATAAAAAATAAACAATAAGAAAATAAATTAATTTTTTTTAAAAAAATCTTTCACCATTTCAGTATCTAAAAAAGTTAGTGACCTCAAAAGCTTACTTCTACTACTAAGGAAATTAAATTTCTATATATATATATACTCCATGGTCACATAATTTCTTTTTATCTTTTTAGTAATTTTAAATTTTATTTTGGGAAAAGTGATTTTTTAATTAATATAATTATTGAATTGTACTTATGGTACAAGAAACTATAAAGTCTTTGATGTTGAGAATTTTTTTTTATTTTTATTTTTTGGTGTTCGGTATTTATATTGGAGCTTGAGTAAATTTGAATTTGAGACAGAAAATCTCACATTGAGGGTTAAACCCTTACAAAGGTCGCGACTCTTATCCAGGACTTCTAATTAAAATGACTAAATACTTATCACTCTACCACAATTCTTCGTTGATGATGTTGAGAAGAAAGAATGATAATATTATTAATTTAATTATGAGACAATATAACATGATATCTTACAGTGCACTGCACAAAGGAAACAAATCTTGATATTAAATTTTGCTTTTTTCTTGGCATAGGATTCGGAATGTTTGACATGATGAAAGTAAATCATTATTTTAATTAATTAATTGGAAACGTTTACTTTACTAGTACTGAATATTATTAATCATAATTTACAAAGAAAAGAAATTTTATATTATAGTATGATATATAGAATTAAAAAATAGAGTAGCCACCCTAGCACATACAGGTCAAATGCTATAATTTCAGTGATTCTTGAATTGATAGAACGTCATCTATTTCAGTTAATTAAAAAAAAAAGAATTCTAAGGTTTTTACAATTTCCAATATGATCTTGTGATTCTTTGGACCTTCCATAATCAGAAACCTAAAAATATTAGTATACAATATAATGTAGTTCTTCATATATCCACCATGCAAACGTGCATGGGATATTAATGCAATGCAGTCCTTCCATATTTTTTATTATTATGTTTAATCGTGTTTTATTGTGAAATTTGAAAAAAAAAGTAGTTTTTATTTTCAAAGTGAAAAATGATATTTGAAAATAGGAGTTATTTTTGACTTTTTATGAGTAATTTGAAATGAAAATAATAATAATGAAAACTCCTTTTTAATTATTATTTTTCAAATTCTTGAAAATTTAGAAATTCAGCCTCTTTTACTTTTTGTGAGTAATTTGGAGTCATAACTGTGAAAACACCTTTTTATTGTTTTCCAAATTCATGAAAATGATGGAATTTAATAACTTCAAGTTGAATTCCTGAATTTTATGGCCAACCGTATTTTGCGTAGTTCAGTTCTTAAAGGAACTGCATTTTCTATAGCTCATAAACTTATTCATGTCGGAATTCAGGAATCCAAATTCATGAAAAATGTGGAATCCATATTCATGTCGGGAGCGAAATCAAAATTTTAAGTTTATAAGTTCTGAATCTACTATCAAATTTACAGCTCATTTTAATTAATGCATTCATAATGAACTAGAGACTTTATCTATTTAGTCAAGTTTTCAGTATAACTACAAGACATATGTGAATCTAGTCTAGATAGAAGCAAGGCAGGATTCATCCGAACCCCCTTCATCAACAAATAACATTATGTCTACTAGCTAGTAGTAAAAGAAATTTAAATTGGAAGAGAACTATCTATAATTACACGAACATTTCTATCGCATTTACTAATTTTCTATATAATTTGAAATAATTAATTCAATATTGTGTCACTAATTAATAATTTTATATCAGATTTCAAGTCAGATACATATAGATACATGTATTTTTGCTACCAAATATACTCCATATCGAGAGAGAAGCGAGTGATATAGGAGGGAGGAGAGCGAGAGAGTCAGTGTATACCAAATATATGCAAATCACATTAGATAATACATATATCTGTATATGAGATTACATATACATTCTAAAATACATATACATAAGGAGAGACGCAAGCGACATAAGGAGAAAGGCGAGCCATATAGGAGAGACGAGCGAGAGAGTCACATATTTCAGATACATGTGAATATATAATTCACTTGAATACAATGTATCTGAAATAAATTACATTTAATTTTAATTTCATATATCTGAAATACATGTATTAGAACGCACTAGATACATACATATATATTTGAGGACCAAAATCTGACACAAATGATAATTTTGAAAACTCAAAGAGAAATCATATAGGAGTACTAATTAATATTATAGCTTCGCCTCCTATTTAGGTCTAAAAATCTACTTATTCAAAGTTTGCCATCAATGAAAGGGCCCATGTGAGTCATGAGTTGACATATTACACATTTCACATGATGGTACAATTGTAAGTGCGTGACAACGTAAAACTTTATAAAAACACCATTAGCTTAATCTAGTCGATTATAACATGTTACTTACATGTATTCGTCTTAGATGTCAATTGATATTCCTTCGTTAAAAGATTATACTGCTAACTACACATACGTTTAAGTTTTTTTATGTTACAGTTCTCTATATTTTAATATTTTAAATAAAAAATTTGACTCTATCATTGACGATAAGACGTATAATTTATTAGGGGGTCAACTTTGCTTAAAGGTGAAAAGCTGGAGATGCTGCATGTTGCATGGTACTATATATCATTTTCTTCTTTCTAGCTAGGATAGTAAAGAAATAGAGTCAAACATCAAATAGATTACACCTTGATGGGATAATAAAGAATTAAAGATAGTATCTAGCTTAGCTGTGAGCACCCAACATATACAACGGAAAATTCAAAAGAAACAAGCTGGAGAATCACTCTTTTCGAATTTCGAAAGTCAAAGTAATTTATTACTTTCGCCCTCAATCGTAATTTATGTGAATGTATATATCTGACTGAATACATAGTTTAAGAGAAGAAATAAAGACTTTTTAAATTTGTATAATCTAAAAAAAATTCATAGAAATTTCTGTGACTATGTCATTCTTTTTAGACTGACAAAAAAAGGAAAAAATATGTCATGTAAATCGAGATAAATGAAATATACCTTATGATACTTTTACAAGGTTTTCAAATATATAAATTTTTTTTTTAGAGATTTTATATCCAAATTTACGATTAAAACTAAAAAAAATTAACTCCAATATGACACATTGAGAGAAGTAGTGACTTTGTAGTTTGTAGGTCAGGCTTTTGTATTGGAATAACATCATATCATTTGTTATGCACAAGTCAAATGTGTAGTTTGGGAAATTAAGTGGAAGGCAACTGGTTATGTGAGAAGAAATATTATTGGACAGTGCACAATAGAGCTGGATACCATATATATTTTTAAATCATCAGTCTAGCTAGCTAGTTAGCTCTCACCCAATATTTTTTGAAAAAATAAAGTTGTAGGGTACCTGCAAAGTGGGAGATGATGAAGATCCTTATTAATATTACAACACAACACTTCATTAGTACCATTGTATACCATGAGTGCAACTTTTTGACGTCGTAGTGGATTGATAAGTACTTTTTTTTAATATATATAACCAAATGTTTCAGATTCAAATTCTTCTGTATATGGAATTACCTTTATGAGAAAGTGTTTTACCTTACATGAATGTGTAATTTCCAACGTGAATCCAAGTTTAGTTATAGGTAACAACCAATGAAAAAACAAAAAAAAATGCAACTTTTAGGTTATAGGGTATCTGCAGGTCTATATACAAAAGGCTCTTTAATTCATCCAACTATATAATCATCACTATGGCCAAACTAAACTATGCAAGGACTAAAGTACCAAATAAGTTGTTTTACTATAATACACAAGATTTTGTACACAATAATAACATATCCAGTGTGGTCATATAAGTTACGCAGATCTTATCTCTATCTTGTGTGAGTTTGGAGAGAGTGAGATACACACAATAATAATACATAAATATACACTCAATTATTTGACCTTAGCTGACAAGTAAGCACTCCAACTTTGATAGTACACATCGAGATATATACAACTCAATTTGATCTCAACGGAACACTCCAACTCGTCCCCACACACATCCGAGACTCTAACGCTGATATGAAACATAAATTTTTGAGGTTTTTAGATAATTATTTTGTAAGTTAGACACAGTAGAAACGACATGAAGTGTCTTGATTCTATTTGTACACAAATTTGAACTCGGGGTGGTAGAATTCTAAGGTTTTATAATTTCATACAATAAGTTGATGTTTATTTTGAATTACTTTTTCAAGCAAGCTAGGAGGACCTATTTTAAGTAAACATTAATTTTTTGTCAAGCAAAAACGACCTCTCAACTCACTTATTGAAATTTTTTCCATCTTACAATTAGGTAAATGGTGCAAAATGTTGTTCAATCACTGCCTATTAGGCATTATAATAATATAAGCACTAAGTAGTTCCTCTACCAAAGAAAAATCCAAGACATCACGTGACGGGCATTGTTGGTCATGAGAATTTAGGTGTACATAGAAAGAGAAGATAAAGAGGTGAAAAAGTAAAAGGAAAAGGAAAAATTAATGATTGATAGCAAGTCTAATCACTATTGTAACACCTCCTTTTTTTGGGCTTGGGGTGGGGTAAATAATACACACATCACACCTAAAAATATTCTTTAATTTGATCTCAACTGACAATTATGTCTTCTAAATTTAAGTGTGCATAGGTAGACATTTAAACTTATATATAGTTGAACAAGTAGACACACACCTACGTAGAGTCCTACATGACAATTTGCGTCCTACAGATATATTATGTCATGTAGGACGTGTATTTACTTGTTCAACTTTATATAAATTTGAGTGTCTACTTATGCACGTCTAAAATTGGAGTGCATAGATTTGAACTATGACCAAATTAAAGAACATGTTTATATATCATGTTATGCCTAGTTTTTATACAATATTACATGTCAAATTAAAATATATCGTTTTAACGTAATTCCTAAATGTTTGTCTAGATAGCTTTATTAGCAAATATTGGAGAAACTATCAAAATCCTTGGCCCATAAACATTTCTCTTCTTTGCTCCCTTCTTAGGCAAAATGTCCACAACTTGATTATTTTCTCATATTCTAACTAAGAGAGGAATATTGTGGTAGTTCAGTTGGTTGACTATTTAAATTTTGAATTTTTACCTTGCTGAAAAAGATTCGATTTCCACGGTTTGTAATCCTCTCCCCTATGTGCGCATTAGCATGCATAAATACATTCCGACTGATCTAATTCTAAAATGAAATAATCCGATTTCGAGCATCGATTGAGATAAAGATAGATTGATTAAAAACTCTTGATTACTTTAATTACGAGGTATGTATTATAGTTTACCTATAAGTATTTCTTTCTTATTTAAAATTTGTGAATATTGAATAGATCAATTTCAATTTACTCAATGCTCATATATAAGCATGCGTGATCTCTGTCCTGGTTTTATTCTTTCAATATATGCAAAAGTTCAAAGGGAAAAAAAAAAGAAACTAAAGAGAAGTCATATCATTGTTTAATCAAGTGGCAATTTTTCTTTATGTTTTTGTAGTACTTCTTTAATTATGTCTTGCTCAAATAAAGTTCATGAGTTTTACTAACAACTATTGCACCTTATCATTATTCAATTTTTTCGTGGGGTCAATAATACATACAAGAGAAATGTGCGTGAGTATGAATAGTGAATATAGATAAGTATGCATAGTGAATAAAGTGTGTAAGTATGAATATCGATAAACTTAAGATATACACTTAGGAATAATTGTATCGAGTAAAAATAGACAAGACATGTGGAAGAAAACAAATGGCAACGATATTACATTGGAAGCAAATGGTATGATTCACTATCAAATGTTATTTAATTAGTCATTTAACATGAGTTAAGATGTCCTTCGGGATGACTCAGTTGGTTTGGAGGGTGGTTATCCACATGGATGATCCAGGATCGATTCTCCTCAATGCCTTTTGAGTCGAGTCTGTCGTATAAGACTTACCTAGTGCGGAGCGCTATCCTGAAGATATCATTGGAGCCAGGTCAACACATGCTATAATATTCACTTAATTTAATTTAATTCATTCTATTTATCTTAGCTTATATATAATAGTTTTTTTTAAAAAATTGTTTATATATTTAGTGCCATAGGGGGTCATAGATTAAGAAGGATCTTTTCATAATAAGTGGAAGCACTAGTGATGATCTTAATCCACACATCATATAAACTTTTTAATAATGTTATTTCTAAGTTCAAATTCACATGATGATAAGCCTAAGTACTAAGTAGGTGGGGAAATAAATTATATTGGCTATTATGGTATCATTATTGGGATAATTAGACTCTAGATTGCCTTGCTTTTTGTGCACAATTATTCTCTCTTAATTGTGCAATCAATGTCTCTTAAAGGAGAGGTTATAGTGCTCCTTGTCCTAATTGGAGACGAAGATTAAATTAATATAAAACCCTAAGATAATGACAATTGACAAGTCAATCCAAATGATTAATGGAAAAATTAATTAGGACTTAGGTAGTACTTGTTGATGTTTGCTTTGTTTAAGACCATCTCCAACTCATCTCTATTTTGCTCTCCATTCTCTATATTTGGAGAGTACAATAGAGAATGGGCACTGCAATCTACTTCCATATCACTCTCTATTCTTCATATTTAGAGTGGTGAATAGTAGTTCTCCAAATTTGGAGAACTACTATTCACACTCTCTATTTCACTTTTTGAATATTTTATTATTATTTCTATTATTTTACATATAATGTCATTTATTAAATATCTAATATTCATAATTCCTTTTAAATGTAATATAATATTATAAAAATATAGTATTTAATATATACTACTTTCATCTGGAATTAATAGTATTTTAATTTTTTTTCTAATTTTCATCAATAATATAATTTGATTTTATTATTAATTTTCACTATAAAGAATACACAAAATCAAAATGATAAGATGAAAAATTGTTCAAATTATTTGCGATCCACATTCCCAAAATAAGAAATATTTCACGATGAAACAACAATTGTGCCGAAAAGATATTGAACGTGCATTCAGAGTTTTGCAATCGGGTTTTGCAATTAGTGCAGGACCATCACGTTTTTGGAGAAAGGAAGTGCTACATGATATAATGACTACATGTATTATACTACAGAACATGATAATTGAGGATGAATGTGATCTTAATGCTCCAATTCAAAATGATGTAGAGGCTCCAACTCCAACGACAAAAATGGTGGTAGATGAAAATCTCCGGTGTGAACAATTTTTAGCTAGACATAAAAAAAATTAAGGACAAAAATGTGCATTTTGAACTCCGTAGTGCATTAATAGAGCATTTATGGGAGCAACATAATAATTTCGAAAATTGAGTGTTTATGTAATGTTTATGTAATTGTATTTCACTTTTATTTAAATTTGTCCATTAATTTGTATATTATATAATATTTTCTTGCAATTTATGTTATTTAAGAATTTAGAATAAAATATAATTTTATATTAAATAAAAAAATTTAAAAAATAATTTTTTGTATCACATGAAAATTATATAAAATAATTATGGAGAAAAAGAAATAAAAAGGATTTATATTATGAAATAGAAATAATAATATAATATTGAGGAGAGAAAAAGATTATTTTTTAGAGAGTAAAATAGAGAATTGAATTGAAATTGATTATCTGAAAAATAGAAAACTCTATATTTGGAGAGTAAAATAGAGTGTATGGTTGGAGATGCCCTAATAAGAGCTAGGGGCTATAAATAATTGAAAGACTTTAAGTGATAGGGAGTGGGGTTTGTTGATGATGCAAGTTTCTTTAGGCAACAGAATGATGAAAGTGACTCTCACAATCATAGAAAGCTAGAATAGGCATCTAAGATTAGCTGTGATTGAAGACATGACTCAGATATGTGGGCACATCCAATTGACAAAGACATTGGAGCAATCTTACATAAAGTGTCTCCTCTTCCAACCAAGATAAATTATTAAAAGAACATATGTTTCTTCTTTAATATTTTTTTTTGTTTGTTGGGGTGGGGTGGGGGTTTAATTAGGGTAATTATAGCCGGACACTCCTTCAGTACAAAACCTCATCAAGGACGTCGAGTTTCTAAGGAGGTGTATGTGACGCCCATGATGAAGCCTGGAGGGTGGGTCATATATAGAGCAGGATTGACAAGCTTCTGTATGCTGGCAAGCTAAGAAGAGGTGTACAAGAAAATCAAAGAGCTTTATATGACATATATAACACAAGTTTACACTATACACATACTATTGTGCTTGATGTTCACGTAGCCCAAGCTGGGATAAATCCCTAAAATCTTCTGGGCCATAAATGGACAATACGTGTCATTCATATGATTGGATCGTGACATGAAATTATTATTTTTATAATATTGAACTAACATGAGTTTAAATGAAACATTACCTACAACACAAATTTTTATAATCGATTCGAACTCTATAGTAAGCACAACTCAAAATAGTTTTTTTTTTGTTGTTGAAGGAAAGTTTTGGTAGAAGAAATGATTACTTAAGTTTAATAATAAATTGCTCTATTATGTTCAATGCTTAGTTATTAGCAAAGGTCCCTTGTTTATATAAATTTCATGTGTCTAATCAACTTTGATATGATTATTATTATTTTTTAAAAAGAAATAAGGGACAAAGGTGGCATTTGAATGATGTCCGAAAAGACCATAGAAATACACTAATGTCACAATGTTCTTGCATATTTCCCCCCAACTACCAACCATGAAATGTCTAGACTTTCCCATAATATTCTAAGTGTTACTTAATATATATGTCCCAAAATACAATGTCTTTTCATTGCC
The DNA here is from genome assembly GCA_029582725.1 of Solanum chiquidenum. NCBI lineage: Eukaryota > Viridiplantae > Streptophyta > Magnoliopsida > Solanales > Solanaceae > Solanum > Solanum chiquidenum. The sequence goes on from JAJOOS010024009.1 coordinate 19,224, forward strand.
AATTAATTAATGTACTTAAATATTTTTCTATATAAACTCTTTACAGAAGGGAATGCACATGGGCAGCGGGACTATATATGTTCATCAATTTGTATGGTGCATTTTGATTTCCACTGATTTTTCTAGGATAATTTGGACCTTTTCACTTATAATAAAATAATTTGAAAAAAGAAAAATGAACTTCTAATTGAATTATAAGGAGGAATCTAATCAATTATCTTCATGTAGTAGGTTAGAAAAATTCGTATATAAAAGATTCCTATCATATTAACCTAATTACATAAACATTCTTACCATATTTACTAATTTTCCTATAGTTTGAAATAATTACATATTGTCTCACTAATTAATAATTTCATACGAGATTTTAAGTCAGATACACTTAGATACGTATATTTATGCTATCAGATACACTAAAATAGGGAGACAGTGCGAGCGAGATAGGAGGGAGGCGAGAAAATAGGGGAGAGACGAGTGAGATAGTCTATGTATCTGAGATACATGTGAATCACATTAGATAGATACTGGATAAATTTTGAAATACAAATACATAGGTAGAGTGGTGAGCGAGATAGAAGAGAGACGAGCGAGAGAGATAGATACATGCGAATCCACTTTGATACACACTTAATTTTGATTCTATATATCCGAGATATATATATATATATATATGAACGCGCCAAATATATGTGTATGAAGTCCAAATTCTGATAAGATCTATAATATTGAAAACTCACGTAAATAAAAATATCTTATTTCTAAACTAATGAAATTTGTGTTGTTTGTCTCAAAAGATAATTAATGTGTGGTGGTTAGAGTTAGGCCATATATTCAAAAGTGATCCATTTGTAGTGGCCCATTAATTCCATCTTTAGACCTTGAGTCCGTTCAAATATTGTTAGTTATATATCACAATTTTGATAACCATGTTCATCAAACAAAGCTACTTTTATTCAACAATATGTAAAAAGATAATTCCAAATGCATGCACATATCGAAAATTAGCTTTATTGGTGTGAAACATGTGTATGACTAACCTTTAAATATATTAAGTTCGAATTTATCGATTATTTTTAACTTTTTCTTTTTTTGGATTAAGATAGTGATTGAGTCAGTTTATATTCACCTCAACTAATTTCAGGAAATAGTCAGCATCTCCACTAGTATTAAATACTATGTAACTTTACCCATCAAAATTAAAAAAAATAGATACATTTTTTAAATTTTGTGCAAGTCAATATCAGACAATTAAATGAAAATTGAGGGAGTATACTTTTACTATCGATATATAAATAAGATAAAAGAGCCAAAAAAAATACTCTTGAAGTATTGAAAATATGATCAAATTTACCCTTGTTTTAGGGAAATGCACTCACAGATACATTTTAAACTCAATAATATCCTTTTAACTATCCAAATGAACTAGAAATACCCTTCCTTCTAACAATTATTCCAAAACAAGGGAAAAAAGTTGCAAATTCTATCCTTGCACTATTCGAAATGAGGTGTGAAAGAGGCCGAGGGATGACAAAGATACAAAACAAAAACTACATGACATACATACATTAAATGAGTACATTAAGAATGAGTTATTATATTTGAACATGATATTATTTACTTTTTCTTACTAACTTTAAGAGTGATATGATAAAAAAAATCAACATTAGTCGAGGACTAATAGAATAGTTTTAAAAAGAAACAACAGAATAAATGTTTAGTTGAAAAATTAATATTTATGTTTCAAAAAACTGACATTGCATAAAAATTGTCATTTAGAATGGTTCAAAATCTCCTAAATAAATTTTGACTCAACTCTTTAATATTTAGAGCACTTGTCGTGAATGTTCAATAGATGGGAAAATTATCACATTTCAAATAGTTCAAGGGTAAAATTGGTCCATCTTCCCTTATTTTGAAACAATCGTTAGAAGAAAGCGTATTTTTGAGCCTAAGATATTAATGATAAATATATTTTAAATTTAAAAATAAAACAAGAGATAAATTTGATCTATTTTGAATAGTTTATAAATCTAGAGTATTGTGGTTAGGGGTGGGTGTTCGGTATTCGGTTCGGGATGATTAAATTTCGGATTTGATAATTCGTAGTTAAAAGTTGATACCAAATATCAAAATTTTAAATTTCGGTTCGGTAATCGTTAAATTAAATTTCGGTTTGATATTGTATTCGGTAATACCGTATTGAAGTTGTAGCCGATTGTATTACAAAATTAATACTATTTTTCCAATCGTTTTTATTTTTTTTATGTGGGGACACGATATAATAGAAGATCAATAAGTATGTAGACATCAAGAAAAAACAAATTGATATAACTAAAAGACATGTATTTGGATTGTTTATGTTTATTCTTTAACTTTCTCTTTTGACTGGTACTAATGAGTAATGGACATGTTGATATATGACCTTCATTAAGTAAATAATTCGGTATTCGGAAAATACCAAATGGTACTAATGTCTCATACCAAACGAATACCATACTGAATACTCAATTACCGAATATCAAATAACGCAAAAGTTTGATTCAATTCGATAATTCAATTTTCGATATTTTATATCAACCCTAATTGTGGTTCATAATGGCATGTCTTGATTCACGAACGAAATGCTTTGAATAGGCAATAGATATGAGCCAAGACTTGAGTATAAAATAGGGACTAACATTAAAAAGGAAATGGATCGATGATTGTACAATAAGCAACAAGTACCAATTAATATTAAAACGAAAACAAAAATGCTCCTATATACATAGAAAATCTACGTGAAGTCAAATAGGAAAGGGGAAAAAAAATTAGGTTTGTTATTTACAACTATTATTGTGCAAAGTTAGCCTTCACAAATCAGAACTAGTGTTTTAAAAGACGGAAATATGAGACAGAACATTTTACTTAGTACAGGACAATGCATAAGCTCGAGACATGGGACGTAAGTACCATAAATATTAAAATAAATAAGTTATGATATAGTAAAGTAGTATAATAACATTAAAAATATATTTTTTTTAAAAAGATACATCAATATAATTTTAAGAAAAAATTAAAAACACGATGAGAAATTCATTAAAAAAAAAACTTATAAGGTATGATTTTATGAGTATAAATAATGCTATGATATAAAAGTTATTATAAGATGCAAATCAACTTTAACATCTTAATTATCAAACAATAAAAGAATCATAATTTTTTAAAATACATTATTATCATACTATTCAATATACCTTCCTAAAAGGAAAATAATCAATAAGCTTTATTGATATTATATAATAATTAAAAAAATATCACTCTTTTATGAATAAAAATAAAGTTACATTTAAATAGCGAAATAATAAAATATGGTAAGTTTGAGGCTTATGACAAAAATATGAAGATCAATAACAAGTCATGAAGATGTAAAATTCGACTGTGCATTTTAAAAAAATATTAAATAATA
>JAJOOS010024010.1:0-16543 GCA_029582725.1 Solanum chiquidenum
CTTCACTAGCAACCCTGGTTCTCCACTCTTTATTTTCCAATCTAGAGCTTCATTAGCAATGAGGGCTGCATCTGATATTTGCCTTCCTCGAACAAATGCATTTTGGCTTCCAGAAACCAATTTTCCAATCACTGTTTTGAGCCTGTTTGCCAGAAGCTTTGATGTTATCTTGTAAATGTTGCTAATAAGGCTGATTGGTCTATAATTTCTGAGCTCAATTGCCCCTTTCTTTTTAGGAATCAAGGATATGAAAGTGGCATTTACAGATTTGACCATGTGGCAGTGTTGGTGGTAGTGTCTCAAAGCTTTGATGATCTCATACTTGATAATCTCCCAGGCATGTTGGAAAAATGCCATGGTAAAACCATCCGGCCCCGGAGCCTTATCAGGAGCACAACTTTTAATAACTGAGAAGATATTTTCCTCTTCAAACTCCCTTTCCAGCCAAGTACTTTCTGCTTCAAAGATTTTAGCTAAATTCTCAAATCTAACTGATGGTCTCCATGGTTCATTTTCTGTATACAAATGCTGATAGTAGCTCAAAATTTCCTCCTTGATCTCTCTTTTATCCTCAATTACATGCTCCACTATTTTTAGCTTATCAATACAATTGTACCTTCTATTAGCATTAGCCACGCTCTGAAAGTACTTAGTGTTCATGTCCCCATCCTTAAGCCATAAACATCTTGACTTTTGTCTCCATGAAACCTCCTCAATCTTTGCTAATTGTTCTAAATGTGTCTGCAAGTTAATCATTTGAGCATTTTCAGCCTCAGACAGGATTCTGCCTTCAGAAGATTGTTTTAGATTAGTGAGGTCATTCAAAGCCTGGCTTCTTTGTTCTTCCAACTTCCCAAATACCTCTTTATTCCATGTAGAGATATCCCTTTTTAGATATTTCAACTTTTGTACTAGAACGAAATCAGGGCTGCCCTTTACTTCATAGCTACTCCACCAGTTTTTAACTGAATTAAGGAACCCCTCAGCCTGTAACCACATGTTTTCAAACTTGAAGTAGGATGAGCTAGAGTCCTATTCCCCACATTCAAGCATCAAAGATTTGTGGTCAGATATTACTCTAGGAAGGGCCACTACTTTATTGTCTTAAAACTGTCATTCCACTCTGATGAGATCAAGAATCTATCATTCTCAATGCCTGCAAAAGCTCAGTTCCTCGACCATGTATATTGCGCTCCTCGCAGAGGTAAATCCATGAGTCCTAAATCTAGTATGGTTTCTGAGAAGTTCTCAATAGCTCTAGTCCTTCTATGACAGTTGAATTTTTCGTAGTCAAATTTGCACACATTGAAATCTCCTTCCAACACCCATTGACCATCCCAAGTGCCCCTAATCGAGGCTAGTTCATACCAAAGATCCTCCCTTTCACCGTTTGTATGTGGTCCATACACTCCTGTATAGCACCATCTGAATTATTCCTGGATACTCTCTAAAATTACAGAGACTGAGTAGGTTCCTGGTTCAATGTTAACACTTTTCCAGAACCTTTTATCCCACAAAATTATGATTCCCCCTGGTACCGTTTGCTTGTAATTCTGCCCAGCTGGCCCATCTATTCCCCCAAAGAGAATTGACTAGTTGTTGTGACCAATCCTCAATTTTAGTTTCTTGAGGGCAAACTATGTCAGCCTTCCACTTCAATAATAGAGACTTAATGGTACTTCCTACTGTCATTCAAACCTCTGACATTCCAACTGAGAATTTTTATTCTCATCTAGATTGTGCTTTGTGACTCCTACCCCTCGCCTTGATTGGTTCAACATCTTGAATTAAACCCGAAGATAACCTTTTTAATTTAGTTGCCCCTTTTTTCTTCTTCATCTTCGAGTCACCTTCTGATGATGAAACCCTCTGTTTAGCCTGATCTTGTCTTCGTTGATCCATTCTGAGAATCATGTCCAGTAATTCATGCTCAAATTCGATAGCATTAATGCCAAAAGCTTTACAAGCCTTAACTATGACTAACTTTGTCCATTTAGAAGTAGAGATGACTGAAGGAGTATGTATAACCTGCTGACCAGGGATACCTTCACCATGCCAAGTAAGAAGAAGATGATCATTATTACGGGAGATGGATGATTGATCTGAGTCAGTAGCAGCATCAATTAGACATGTAATTTGCTTTGGAATTTCAAGAGATTGACCTTGAAAGTCGTGCAAAGATAAAGAATAAGTACTCACCTCGTCTCCTTCATCATCCGCTTCACAGTTGCTATGGCAGTCAAAGTCCTCGTTATTGAACACCACTCGCTGTCGTTCTAAGGCTTGTAGTTCAAAGGAAATCGGGTCTAGAAACTCCCGAGCAGGAGAACATCGTGAGTTAAAAATACAAGGATCATGGGCCCTGGGTGTCCAAGTATTTTTCCTCTTATTATTTCTTTTATCCTGATTTGGGCCTCTTTTGAAAAAAGCCTTACCTTTATATCCTGATGGCCCAGCTTTAAAGTTAAAGTCAGCCCTTTTTCTTATTCCATTGTTATTAGGGTTTGGCCCCACTATTTGATTAGCTGGCAAATTTGAATCAACTGTGAAGGGCACGTGTTGTGCCAGAGGTCTGACCACAGACCTCTGTGTTGACTTCTGCTTTCCTTGAAAACCCCACCTCTTCTTCACCGACCTTCCTTTTTCCTTTCCGGACAGCTTCTTCACCGGCGTCCCATATTTTTGTGTGAGCATCAGGAATCACCCAAGTTTCATAGCTTAAATAAGCAACTTTTAACTCCAATTTACATGGTAGGTTTCTATTTTTGTCCTTGATACAGATTCTCTCCCAAAGTAAATTGGATCTTTTTTTTCTGTCTTCATCAATATCAACATAACCACCACATAGTTCGCCGATCTTTTGGAATGACCTTTCAGACCAAGCATGTAATGGGATTCCGAAAGCTTTGATCCATCGATCTCCTAATGGTAGCACCTTAGATCAACTAGTGGAGACCACCAGTCCAACGATAGTTTCCGGCCATTCCAAAACCAATCGCCCGCCTTGACTCTGGATGCTTCTTGTCGTGATGGCATTTCAAAGAGAAAAAGGTTGTGTGAAATCGGAGAAACCTTTAAGCATGCTGTCATCTTCCACCTTTTGCAGAACCACTTCTGAATGGTATCATAATGTGGGTTACTGTGAAAGGAATCGTTGAATCTGCCGACCAAGCATTTGTCGAGAAAATTGCGATTATATGATGCAGTTGCTGGTATTGCCTGGTTGGGTCTGCTAGACTCTATTGGCGGCCACTTCTCCATCTTGGAGACTTCACAAAAGGATCTTGCTTGAGAGTTAGGGCTCCATCGCTCTGATTGCATAGGAGGTCTCCATAAAAATCTCAAGATTTTATTCGCGATGTCTTCCCATCCTCCATTGTCTACGATCTTTGGTATAATGACAGATGATTTCTTATCTTCCAACCATGCTTCAATTCTAACAAATCTGCCATAACTGTTAAAGTTCTGGTAGACCCTGAAAATATAAGCTTTGGTTTTTCTTCCCCACCTTCTGCATAGCTTCCCTTCACCCTTGGAAGCTTCCTTCATGGCTCCACATACCCACCTTAAATTGTTTACATCGATTCGAATTCTTCCAACGAACTTCCGGCTGCGTTCGCATACCTTAAACCATCTTACCCGATCTTCACTGATGTCTATAAGTTCAAAAGATTTCTCACCAGCAGTAAAAAAAGTTCTCCCCTCCATCATGGAGTAGAGAGAAAGAAAAGAGAAGAGAGGAGAGAGAGAGAGAGAGAGAGAAAGGAGAAGAAGAAGGGAAGATTCTGATGATCAAAGGATCACCGAAGAGGAGTTCTCCCCTCCATCATGGAGCGGAGAGAGAGAGAGAGAGAGAGTTTTAGAGCTTCTGTTATCCATACTCTAGTTACAGTCCTGGGCATAGGGGTGTGTCATGTTCCATATGGATTAAGGGAATGAGTTATGATCTACTTATATGCAGTGTTCAAGGAAGCGTGAAGTGGAAAAAAGCGATAAGGCCCCGCTTCACGCTTTAAGTGATGAAGCGCTCACATACTCATTCTAGTCTGTGAAGCGTAGAAGGCTCGCATCGCTTCGCTTCATCAGCGCTCGCTTTCCTTAACACTGCTTATATGGACTTAGGCATTCTCCTTCCTAAACTGATTTTTTGGGTTAAGGTAGGCCCACGATCAATTTCTACATAAAAAAGAATGAAGGAACAAAGAGATAAAATGGCCCAAGGAAAGCAAAAGTATTACTTATAAATGATATGTTCCTTCATCTCCGTGTGAAATGTACATTGCCTATCAAATTTGAATGCTTTGCTCTGATTTTCCAATGCCTAAAGTATGTAGTAGATGTGATCACTTCAGCAAGGACTTACATTGCACTATTGAGGTGTATTAATTTGCATATAGGTGCAGTTCCACCGCCACACCAACCACAACTATAAATATAAGGCTCCCAAAAAATATTTGCACATGACGAAAACAGAAGGGAAAAAACAAGGAAAGAAACAAAGTTAGGAAATAGGAAATTATGTTATGGTGGTTTTAGAAGAGATTTTTATGAAGGTGCAAGAAGGGTGCTTCAATAGAAGTATTTTTTAGAGGGGTTGGGCAATTGTACTTTTCCTGATAAAATAGACTGACAATGACTTGGGTGATTGTGATATTGGCTAAGTTGCTCGGACTCTTCACTTTCAATGTCACATTCATGTTGACACGACGTGGGTGTAAGTGTGGAATCCATACCAAATATGGTCAATGAGTTTGGGCACTTTGCCCAAAATCGATAGAGAAACTCGAAACACATACAATGATTTATGAGTTAGGAAGGAATGAGTTATGGGTCTGGGAATCAGGCCTCGTCCTCTTAGATGTGGTACGAGAAAGAGTAGGTAAGTTAGTATCGATCTGGTGAAGAAAAGACATGTTCTTATTTGAACATCTTGTTTGGACTTTGGACTACTGGATTTATGTTAATTTCTCGATGTGGATATTGTCAGGAATTGATTGAAACTTTAGCATGGTTCATGAATGCACAAATTTGGCCAATTTAACTCGTCGGAGAGATAAATCAGTGACCTTTTTCATTGTACAAGCAAGATTGGTTGGATTAGCTTACTTTCTGTAGGTTATATATCCACTTATGCAGCTTTCTTAATTGCCTCTTTGTCGGGCAAACAAAAGTTAGAGCGAAATCATGATTTAGGCATATGATTTTTTTTCACGTTAAAAGATATTTATATAAAATATTTGGTAACCAGAAGTCACTTTAAAGATATTAACAAGTCAACATCACTACCAAAGTGCAATGAACTCAAGAACTCTATCATGACCTCGATATCATTAGAAATAGCCATGCTACACACCAAAAAAAGGAGATGCAACTATACTTGGAAATAATTCCAGATTCAAAAATACTCTCATAAATTGGTACATTCCTTTCTTTCAATATAGTCCACCATAGTTTAGGCACATTCTTTTAACTCTAATTTTAGATATTTGAATTATTTTAACCAAATCCCCGCACTTGTATCCAAACCTAGATCCGTATTCCCAGGCCTTAAAATTTAGATCATGAACAATCCGACTCTAGATTTACACTCGTACCGGACAGCCACATCTGAGTCCGAGCAAGGAAAAAACAAGGAAAGAAACAAAGGAAGAAAGAATTAGGAAATCATATATGGCGGTTTTAGAATGAATTAGTTTTGATGAAGGTGCAAAAAAGGTGCTTCAGCATGAGTGATTTATAGAAGGGGTTGAGCAGTTGGTGATTAGTTACAACCATTCACTTTTCCTGACAAAATAGATGGACAATGACTTAGGTGATTGACATATAGGTTTTTTATAATCCAGTTTAATTCATATATAGAAAAAGAACAGGAAAATAGGACCATCTTAAAGTTTGATTAAAATATTTCAGAATTCGGACAAAAAATGCAGTGGCGCAAATACTTGAAAACGCATAAATTTAAGCTTCCAAAAGATCTAAAAATATAATCTTGATTTCACCCAGTATGGATCTTTAGAGAAGAGTCCTAATTATTGAAAATACTAAGTTTTTTCACAGAATAGCTACTTCCCATAAGATGTACAATTCCATTGAGTCTCTAATGGTGGATGGATGCAATACTAATGACCCTTCTATCATTAAAGAGACCATCAAAAGCTTCTACCAAAGTGTGTACACAGAATCAGAGGAGTGGAGGCCTGGGCTACAATTACATAGGATCACAACCATTAGTGTGGAGGAGTAGATAGAACTAGAGGGTCCTTTTGAGGAGGAAGAAATCTTAGGCTGCTCAAAGCTCTGTGCTATGGAGAAAGCACCTGGACCTGATGGTTTTCCCATGTCCTGTTACTTGTCTTTCTGGGAGATCCTAAAAGAGGATATTATAAAGGCAATACAAGAATTCCATGCTAGACAGATTACTGAGAAGAGCTTTAATGCTACTTGTGTAGCACTCATCCCCAAGAAAGCTAGTGTTGCTGAACTTAAAGATTTCAGGCCAATAAGTCTGATTACTGGAGTTTACAAGGTGATAGCAAAACTACTGGAAGAAAGGCTGAAAAGAGTGATTGATAAGCTTGTCAACAAAAACCAAATGGCCTTTATTAAAGGAAGACAAATAATGGATGCAGCTCTCATTGCAAGTGAGTGTGTTGACTCCAGGTTGAAAGGAAACATTTATGGGGTAATGTGCAAGCTGGACATTGAAAAAGCATATGATTATGTAAATTAGGGTTTCCTACTAAATACCTTGAGACAAATGGGTTTTGGATAAAGATGGGTGGGATGGATAAAATTTTGCATAAGCACGGTGAGATTCTCCATTCTTGTAAATGGAGAACCGAGGGGGTTTTTCTCTTCAGGAAGGGGAATCAGACAGGGTGATCCTCTTTCACCCTTTTTGTTTATCTTGGTAATGGAGGGATTTGATAGTTTGATATGGATTGCTACTCAAAACAAGTGGATCAGAGGTTTCCAGATTAGTCGAAATAATGGTGATATTAAAGAGATTTGCAATCTACTTTATGCAGATCACACCGTGATTCTCTGTGAGCCACAAGAGGAGCAATTCAGACTCATCAAACTAATTTTGTTGTTTTTGAAGCTTGTACAGGTTTGAAAGTTAATTGGGGAAAGAACAGTTTATATCTTATTAAGGATGTGACAAACATCCAAATGCTAGCTGACATTTTGGGCTGCAGAGTGGAGATATTGCCCACAACCTACTTGGGTATGCCTTCAGGTAATAAATACAAAGATTTGGAGATATGGGACAACATAGTCGAGAAGACTGAAAAAAGACTAGCCATATGGAAGGCTCAATACATTTCTTTTGGTGGTAGACACATCCTTATCAACTCTGTTCTAGATTCTCTACCAATATATGTTATGTCTCTTTTCACTATATCGGCAAACGTCGCTAAGAAATTGGACAAACTTAGGAGAGATTTCCTTTGGCATTGATGCAAAGAGAACAAAGGATACAATTTGGTCAAGTGGGTGATAGTTTTGCATAAAAAAGATAAAGGTGGATTGGGCATCAGAGATTTGAGGAAGCATAACAACAGTCTTTTGATGAAATGGTTGTGGAGATACACTGATGAGAAGCAAGCTTTGTGGAAAGATTTGATTAAATGTAAATATGGGGAGGAATGATTCTGGTATAGTAACATAAGCACGGATGCTTATGGAGCGGGGGTTTGGGGAGCTATTAGAAACTTATGGCCCAAGTTAGAAGCAAATTTACATATCAAGGTGGGGGATGGAAGGAGACCTAGATTCTGATGGGATGTATGGATCAAACAAACCCCCCCTAAAAGACATGTTTCCTGACCTATTTATTTTGTGCACCAACTCGGAGGCAATGATCAGTGATTGCTGGACAGAACAAGGTGGAATCTCTATTTCAGAAGACCACTAAATGATTGGGAAATAGAGAGAGTAGCCAAATTGTTGGAGGAAGTGGGGGATTTTGCAAGCACCAATACTGTCAATGATGTTGTTAGATAGTCTCACAGTAAGGATGGTATCTTCACAATTGGCAAGGCATATAAAAAGGAGTGCAACTCGCAAAGTAGAAGATACTGAAGTTCATGGAAAAATATCTAGAGGACTGCAACACCAACAAAAGTTAAGCGCTTTACTTGGTTGGTCATTAGAAAGGCATGCTTGACACATGAAGTCTTGAGGAAGAAAAGAAAGATCCTACTTCCTTGGCACTCTTTATGTGGGAAGACAGGGGAAATTAACAATCACCTATTCTTACATTGTACTTTCACAACACAAATATGGTCCATGTTTCTCAACTTTTCAGAAGTGAAATGGACTATGCCAGAACATGCAGCTGATTTACTTAGTTGTTGGATCAGGAGAGGAGGTACCAAGTGACAGAAGACCTGGTGGAATTTGATTCCATATTGCATTTAGTGGATAGTGTGGAAGTAGAGGAATAGTAGGAATTTTAAAGATATATCCAATTCCATTCACAAGGTTAAATGGAATTGCATTGTATCTCTATATTTTTGGTGTAAAGAGATAGGATTAGAGGATTCCGATCAACTTTTAGAATTCTTAGGACCCTTGTAAGTATTATGTTTTTTGTTCTTTTCTGATTTTTTAAAGGTCCCCTGCATATCCTTAATGCTGAAGAATACAATGTTACCAATTCTCAAAAAAATAATTATGGCATTGTTATACACTTTATTATATTATATGATGGAAAAATTGAAATTTCAAATGTTCAAAGTAGTGTGTACCTAATATTTGAAAAAGAATATTTTTTTTTGCCCAGTTAGAGATTTATATATATATTAATATAGAGATAAACAAAGTATATGTAGCTACCAAAAGTGTCCTAAATAGCTAGTGGTTCAACATGCCATGTCAATTTATAAAAGAGCATGTCTTTAGGGATAAATGGAAATTTTGGATTGAAGAGTTCTCAAATATAAAAAGATGTTCAGACTTTTTGAACCAAAAAGGAAACAATGCCATATAAGATGGTTTTTTTTTTTTTTGATAATTGAGAAGCAATACATTAGCTGTTGTACAGATAATGCCAAGGAAGCAAGTTAAACTTTTATATGAATTGAAATGATAAAATCAAATCAGAGTTCCTCATATAATGTAGACTTATCTGCTTAAAAGTTGTTCAAAGTTAACCCAGTAAAAATATATACAAAAAAGAAAGCCTGAAAAAGAGGAGTAAAAAGATCACAACAGCATTGGCAGTGGTGCCATGAACTCTTGAATGGTCGTGCGACTTATAGCCTTTAATGGGCAAAATACAAGTAATCCAAAAAATAAAACATTGAGAGAAGAAAGAACTATTATGAGGATGTAATGGGAGTCTCTTTTGAGAATACTTTGTGCACGGTGACCAAGAAAAAGAAGTTCTGAAAGATATTGGGGCCTGTTTTCTTACTTATTTTCTAGTAACCACTTCAAAAATGTTTCCCTTTCTTTCAGTATGTATCAAATGAGAAGTGGATGCAGACAGACAGAAAATATGGAACATCCTCTCAACAAAATAAACAAACATTAAACAATAACCACAAAATGTTGTTTTATGTTTGCCAGATAAATAGAGACATGGGAACAAGTACCTAACATCAGGATCAGGACTAGCCTATTCCAACAAGTGGAAAAAGTTCGAGAAAATGGACAAGAATTACCATGGAGAACGCCAGAATACTGCGGGGAAATCTCCTGTCAATATATATAAATGGAAGATCAATTCCACAAATGAAAACTTTTGCTTCACTGTTTCATGAAGTATATATCTTTAAATGCTAACTTGAAGGTTGACAAGGAAGCCACAATGACTAAATGCTTTCAGTCCTACAGCTAAAGTAAGCCAAGCAGATGCTATGGATGGACTTGGTGCTGTGGTTAAACCAATGAGAGCAAAACCGGGGCCGAAAAAACCAACTGACTGCAAAAGGAACAAATAAGTTGTGTTTGATACAAGTCTTACCGAGTGTGGCACAAAAAAACAAAACAAAGACCAGAAAAAGAAGAAACAATAATTAAATATTCCATTATATCAATAATATTCAACAAGATTTAACTGAGCATTGAACAAAAATAATTTGAAAGAAAGTAGATCAACAGTTCCACTACTGAATAAGGCTGATTTAAGCTTGTACTTTGACCAGACTACCCCGTAGAACCAGTGGCTTCTGATGACAACCCATCTCTACCACATGCTATTAGAAAATATTCAACTTTTAACACGTAAAGAGATGTGGCTTGTTACAACTGTGATAGTCCGTGTTTAAAGGCAGAGATACAAGGGAAAGGCCATTTTCCCAAACATTGGGGCTGGACGTCCCCAAGATGAAATATAGGCCTCATTTAATGTAAACTTAGCTTTATTAAAAGAATAAAATTTGAAAATGTATAAACTATGAAAAATATATGGAATACATTAAAAATTGGATAAAATTCAAAAGCCAAAAGTATATAAAATTAATTTACAAGTACATGTAGTATAAAATGGATACAACTTACTAAATACAACATATCCAGTGAAATTTCACAAGTGAGGTCTAATACAACTTACTAAATACTAAGCTACAAATTCTACGTTAAGAGTGAAAAAACATATTATTCAAAATTCTAATCAAATACATTAAAAAAACTAAAAAGCAATTAGCTCGTAGTGTAAGGGACACTCATCATAAGCCATATAGCATGCATGAACCTTTTTGGGTATATATGGCATACAGCCCAAGGTAAAGCATGTACGGGAAAACAGAAGGTGATGCTCCACCTAGAAAGATGTCAGTCCCTGCGAAACTTAATCTCCACATGCAATAGCATCCATAGAAGCTCTACTTCTTGAAGGACAACTGTGAAGCTTTGGAAGTTCCAACGAGGCCCTTGACAAGATCTCAAACCAAGGAGTTGAAAGACAAGATTATTTGTGATATTGATGTCACATGAAAAGAATTGGACACCCTTATACCCATAATATAGCATACAGGAAGGAGGAGCAATCCTAGTGCCATTCTCTTCTTCTTACTACATTCTCTAGTAAATTGCATACCAAGTGTTTGTTTAAATTCCCTAGTCAAGTTCTAGTTTTCTTGAGCTATAATCCCTAGAAGTAATTGCAAAGCCAACTTTGTTTCAAGGATTACTTTAAGAAAAGTGAATTCTCACCTACACTTCTCTCCCATGGGATGACCCCAACCTCGTCGGCTTTATATATTTCATATGACCTTACTACTCTTCAAGTCAAGGGGAAGGATTGAACATGATCAGTTATCAAAACAACGATCCAGAGGACAACAAAAAAACAAGGGATATGGAGAAAATTTACCTGCATAACTTTTCGGGTTAAGGTCACACTTATGCCTCTTTGGATCATCAAGTCTGACAGAACCCCAGCAAAATAGCCAGTCAACGCCATCATTCTCCACGGAACAGCACTAAACCATGCTGCTTGTCTAAGATCAACATGATATATCTAAAAGGACAGATACAGCTATATCACTACAATCATCATAAAAAATATATTGACGTCACTTAGAGGATGTAGTAACGACACCCATCTGCAATAGTTACTCACTGTTTTGAAGTAAATGGGCATCCATGATAATATAACAAAGAATCCATGCATCAAGAACAAAGAATTACCAACTAAGACTGAATAATTTAGAAACTAAGTATAAGATAGGCGAAATACATAGACAGCTCCTTAAAGTTGTCACAGAATTTTCAGTTAGACACTTTTACAAAGCCTGTAATCAATACGACACCTAACATATTACAAAATATATATTATAAGCACCTCATGCAAATGTGGCACAGTCACTGGCTCTTACTACGATGTAAGCGAGTGAACCACTGAATTTCTTCTCTTTTCTCCTAATTCTTCTTCCATAGAGAACTCATACATCATCTATTTCGCTGTCATAACAGCTCACTAAGCATCCACATACTTATGTATCCCAAGCAAGAATCTATCATCAAATTCTAGGGTTTCTAAGAGAACACATCTCAAGGTTCAAGAATAGACTTTTGGGACTCTTCTTCAACATTAGGATTTCAATTGGAGCGATCTAAGGTGTGTAAGGCTAACCCTAAGTGTGGGAGCATCATTGTTCCTCCTTACAATCCGTTTTATCCATGTCTATGTAATTGCATTCATGAACTATTAAGATATGTACAAAAAACCATGTTTTCCATGAATTTCCATTCATGAACCAATTAAGGATATCCTATGAATTTAGTGATGTTCGTTCATGTAGATTTAATTTGAACTCATGTATGAATTGTACGTATATGCTCATAATTATTCGATTCAATGAGCTCCACAATTTTGATACAAAGTATAGTTTATGAAAATTAAAAAATATGTTTTTTTCCTTCAAAGAGGATTTTAATGATTTCTGTTAGAATGAGAAGGTTTACACGATCTTACACAAAATAGGAATAGTTTATAGTCTCCTACTTGGTAAAGAATTGTATTATAGTGTCTATAAATAGGGTTCTCTATGTAATAATGAAAATTCACAATCAATAATATTTTCTTCAGATTTCTCCCAAATTCTTTCAAGAACTTGCTTATAAAAGAAAAACCTATACGATTTGACCCAAGTCTTCACAATATGATTTATGAACTATGATTTGAGCCAAGGCTCCAAAAATATGATTTATGAACTATGATTTAAGCCGAGGCTCAATGATATGATTTATTAACTATGGCTTATGGAATTTTAGGCCAAACATGTATCTCTCATAATCTCTACAATATATACACATGATTCAACAATATGATTCAAAAATATGATTTATTAACTATGGCTTATGGGGTTTCCAAGCTAAACATTTTTTTTCATGGGCATTACACCAAATTATGATATATGAGCTTAAAGCTATTCAGGGCAAGTTTTTGGAGTAATGGTTAACATTGAGAAGGATGAGTTCAAATAATGAATGCCCAAAACTACATTTGTTGCGGTAGGTTTAGGATCGTTTCGTTGATTTGGGTAAATCCTCATGTTTTCAGAAGAGCATGTATGGATCCTTTGCTAGCAAATCATTTATGTACGTCTCATATCCAACAAGGTATGAGGCAACTTAGTTAATCAGGCCGAGATCAGACTCCATGTGTTTCCATGGTGGTTATGTCGGGTTAGCCTAAGAAGTAGAGTACATTATGATAAGAAAAGACTTATTTTGAGTTATGATCCGTTTACTCTATGTTTTACTCATGATCTTCAATTATGCAGTTCACATCATGTTTCATTAAGCCATTTTACATACAGTACAATTCCATATGTACTTACCTATTGTCGAGGGCGTTGCATTGTAAATTATGTAGAATCAGGTATTCAAGATGGTCGAGCAGAATGTTAAGTTTTATGTTTCAGCTCTTGGTGCGCTCCATTAGTTCTTAGACTATATAGTAAGTCCATTCGGTTGGTTAAGTGTATGGCTAGGCTGGGAGCCTTGTCCCGATAAACTGTTTATTCAGTCATGTTAGAGGCTTTATAGATGGTCAGTTAGTACTCTTATGACCTGTATTCCAGTTTTGACCTACGTGCTACTTCACGAACTTAAACAATGATTTATGAAAAATACTTTATTTACAAGACTTATTCCCTTATGTTAAACGAATCCCTCAAGTTCTTTTAAATTATGCATTCTGCTCATGTCTAGATGTATGCTCTATGTTTATTCCATGATATGGGTTCGTTCGGGCCAGCGAAGGCATCGAGTGTCAGTGCCGCCTAGTGTCTAGGCTAGAGGCGTGAGACTTGCTCACAATTTTTAAAATTTAGCAAACCAAAAGACGTCGACAGATATTTAGAAATAGAAGAGGCAGCTCAGGTCATTAAAGCTCTAGCTATGCGTGGGGTTCGGGGACAGGCTTGACCGCAAGGGTCTATTGTAAATATGTATTGCACTAAGAGGAGACATATAAGTACCTTCAGCATGTTATGAAACTCAATAATTTGAAACAAAGTGAATTTCCTTCAGGATATCAATAACTTGTAATATTTACACCTAATATGATGGTGCTTTACAAATTCTTGATCCAATAAGATATGGACTTCTTGATAAAGCACTGTAGACTAGCACCTCTATAAAATTAAGCAAGCTAGCACAGAAGTAGACAATTTTGCATTCATAGAGTTATAATTATACTATTAGAGATAAATATGCGTACCCAGCTATGCATGGCATTTGCAACAATTATAGACCATGTCGGTAGTTTGGAGAGTAAACGCCTGAAAGGAGGGATCCCTTTACTTGTTTTTGATTTACCCTCAACTATAGTGTGTATCTGCCCCTTGTTCTGTATATACCTCAATTCATGAATGGATATTTGCCGACTATGTTCAGGAGTACTAGAGGTAGCAGAAACCCACACTAAAACCCATAGGAATCCGGACAAGTCAAATATCACAAATGGTCCGAATAGGCCACCTTGTGACATAAGTATAGGAGAAAAGGTAAGTCCAATAGCACTTCCAAGCTGAAAACCAGCCATGGCAAGTCCGACAGCCCTTGAGCGCTCAGTAGGAGGAAACCATCTACAGGGAAAAGCACCAGTTTTAAAGCAACATGTTAAACCAGATCTTTCAGTTCTACAGACTACTATCACAACTATTTAGTATAGAGACCATATTATAAATTCAAAAGTTTCTTGACTTCAATACCTTGCAATCATATTATTCATGCAAGGAAGAGCAACCCCTTCGGCAATTCCTAGCAGCATCCTCATGGCAAGTAATACCCATAATGATGCTTCTGCTGCCCAAGGAGTTAGAAGTGTGGCCATGGACCATAAAGCCACACCCCATGCCATCACTAACGTACCTCCGTAGTAATCCACCAGAGTCCCCCCCGGCTATTGGTGAGATCAGGTATCCCCAGAGAAATGATGACTGCCATTAGTAACTATTTATCAATCAGAACACTGAATATCAAATGCAAGGTCAGAACAGAAGTGGAAATATGATTTGTTAGTCGATTTCTTTCATTTCAAGTCAAAGATTTTTTTCTGTATGTTATTATAGCTACTATAGTAACACATGAATTCAGAAATTGGTCAGTACCTTGAAAATCTAGTTCTTTGGCTCAATTCAAGAAATGCATATTTATCAGGAAAATGCTTTACCATAAAAGACTCACACAATCAAATTCAAACTGCATTTAGATGTACAACATCAGGTTTTTGGGAGAGAATAGTTTAGTTTTCAAATTTTCACATCAGAAAATAAGAGCACCGAAAGAAATAACAATTTTCAGCAACTGTCCAATCCAAATGAGTTCGATTGGTTGGGATTTATTGCCCTTTTCTACCTAAAAGTTTATGAGAAGTTTTTTCGCACTTATAGCGCATACGTTGAAAGTGTTCAATATAAGTCTATGAAAAGTTTATGGCATTTACCACATGTTGGTTGCCCAATGTGAGGTGCCGCTGCATGTGAGCCATTGGACCTTGAGAAGGAAATTAAGAAAGCTCTCCCCCACACCCTCCACGGATTTTATATGGTGTGGTGGGCCATGGGGAAGGTGTTCGTTTGAATTTGATTTATGAGTTATTAGCTTTCATAGATTGTTAAAACAGACCATGTGAATATCAGATTTCTACCCTTAGATTTTGTCACATTTAATTCCTCCCATTCACACCCCCACCCCACCTAGAAGAAAAGAAAGGAAAGAAGTGAACAGAAAACATAAAATGTTAGATGAAAATCTAATACGACGGTTCTGATAAACCTAGACTAAACCAGAGGACATCACCTTTTTTCCTTTTAGAAAATTAACTTTGGAACTAAAATCAATGAAATCAGATTCTCATATAAGACAAGCATTTCCACACCTTGATGATGTTTTATTTTACTTTTGAAAATGGTAAAGTTGTATTCATCTGCAATGAGGGAATGCTCGCAACCAAACAAAAATTACAAGGCAAGTAGTCATGAATACAAAGAGCCTAGGAAATCTACTAACTGATCTACTTCATATAAACCCTCCCTCTTCTTTACACCTTGACGATACTTTTACAAGAGCTCTGACTTGAATCCTAACTAGGTAGACGCCTAGGATCTGAGGTAAAAATTGAATTTATGAATCAAAGCGAACTTTTCTTACAGCAGATCCACCCTATAATATTTCAAAGAAAAAGTTAGCAACATAAAAGATGAGTGACTTGATATCAACGAAAAGGTCACATAATAAGTTATTTTAAGCTTGGATCTCTTCAAGCAATCAAGGAGACAAAAAACCATGTTAAGTAAAAGGAGAAAAGGTTGATTGACTTGCATTGCTGATGAAAATCAAAGAAAGTCAGCTTTGACACTAGCCAATTGTAACGACTCGGAAAAATGATAGGTTAAGCAAGAGCCTATGACTTTGTGTTGACTTTATAATGAGGTTCTATGAGGGGTTTTTATGTAATTTCGTTTTAATTGTGTTACATCCGAAAATTTAAAATGAATATGAAGAAGCTTGAAATTGGAAGTAGTCACTTTTGGAAAAGTTCAGAACCTGGAAATTTGGTTAAGTGTGGGAAATCAGTGAG
>JAJOOS010024011.1:0-17107 GCA_029582725.1 Solanum chiquidenum
ATGTGAGGTATCATTGGATTCGAGATGTGTTGGATTCTAAGTTGCTTGAACTTGAAAAGATCCATACCAATGATAATGGTTCCGACATGATGACTAAAGCTTTGCCAAGAGGGAAGTTTGAGGATTGTTGCATGATCGCCGGGATGGCGATCTCCTCCACATAGTTGTGAGGGGGAGAATTGTTGGGTTTAGGATCTTTTTTTTCCCTTCCTATGTGGATAAATAAAAGTCTTATTATGACCAGCCCACTTTAGCCCATAACCCAAATATTATGTGGCATATATAAGACTTATTTGGTCTTATTTTCAGAAACACAAGAGAGAAAAAAATCAAGAGAGATTCGTTTTAGAGATTGAGAAGAAAAGAGAAAAATCCCGTTTTTGCTTCTGGAAATTTTCTGCTCAGGCAGTCCGCTTCAGACAGAGTTTTCCGCTTCGTTAACCGTTGGATCGTGCTCAAATTTGAACTGGGAGTTCTCTGCATCTGGTTCTTGCAATTCAATGGTGGAGATCGGATTTGGAGGTCTATAGCTTCTGATTTGAGGGCGTGAACAGTAGCGCGTTTTGGGGTGATATCTCGTCTTTAATTCTCTAGTTTTTGGTGCAATCTTGATTTGTTGTTGCTCGTTGTTTGGCGCTTGTTTTGTGGCCAATTTTGGAGAACAATTCGTAACTCTTGGTGTTTATAATGGAGCTTTTGGTCCTATGGTTTTTTACTCTTCACATCGAAGGGTTTTCCACGTAAATCGTTGTGTCTTGTGTAATTGACTTATTCTTATCTTGTTACTTTAGTTTGGTTGATATACTTGCTGTCCATATTTCATATTGCTTGATTTGGTTTGTCTTCTCTTGGTTCAAATTGAAAGGGAAAGTTTAGATTTGGGTATTATTCCGCTGCTATCCTGTCTGGTATTCTTGTTAGTGCTTTGCTTTTCCCAATACTAAAAAATTAGTAAACATACCAAACACAGTCAATTAAAATGAACCTACTCTCATAAATTAGTCCAGTGTTACTGTGCAATTTTCAAAATTTGAATAAAATGCAACCTAAAAAGGCGCGTAAGCAAGAAATTAAGGGTCATTTTAACATGTGAGATGTGCTATGTGGAGCTTCTTTGTTTGACTTGAAACACACATTGTTATAGTAAAGAGGCCCAGTAGTAGACTAGTAGTTATCATTATTATTATTCTATGATCGACATGTCTTCTAAAGTGACACGAAACACTATAATTCTGCTTTCTATTTCATATCTGTAATTCTGGGCTTTGTTGATATTTTTGAGAGCTCCAATCCACCCTTTACCTGGTAAACTTTTGAATTTCAATTTAGTTTCTTATTAGTTGAGATTTACCTTAACCACATTTTCATCATTTAGTTTAGATCTATGATTCATTTGTTTTTTGAAATTTTATACTTTCTCTACTCCAATTTTAGGTTTTTACAATTCGGGATTTATGCAATACTTTTGATGATTTGTTAACTGCTTTGCCATTTTCTATTGATTCGGTTGTGTCTAGGTGTAGTATGTAATAAAGGTAGTTAAGAAAATTTGCATCTTTTTCAATAATTATAGTTTTTAGGTAGCTTTCACGCACCTCGATTAATTCCATCGAATATTAGGTAACTTTGTCCACTAGGTTAGGACAGTTGAGAAGAAATCACCTAATTTTTGTTTGTTTGTGATGTCATGGTTCTCAACCACTTCATTGACTAGTAGCCCACATCCTGGGTGCAAGAAAGCTTGAATCTTGTTTTCCTTTTAGCTTGATTGTATCCACTTGTAATGTTTCTGTTCTTCAAATGGGCTTTAAGGTAACTCTTATCTGTTTTGAGGAATGTAGATGCAAAATGTGACTCTTTTTTCCTCTTCTGGGGGGGCTTTTCGTTTCAATGTTTCTTTTATTTGTATAAAAAGTTTGTGGCTGGGAAGTGGTGCATCGATGAGGATTCATATAGCCGACCTCAACTTGTTTGGACTTAGGCGTAGTTGTTGTTGTGGTAGAGTGAGGATTGGGTTAGGCCAACGGCCGTACTTATACTTCTCAACCTTCCTTTTATAATGATGGGTGTAAATTGGTACTAGTCTTCCATTTTCTACCCGCACACCCGTATGTGGGCTATAGGTATTAGTAATGACAATGCCACATGTGGTTTTGGAGATCACCATGGTGTGGATAATGAAATACTAGTTTCTTCCACCTGTGTACTACCCTCGCAGAGAATCTATTTCGGCTATCTATGAGCTGTGATCTTTGAGTTTCAAGAAGCTTCACTGATATTTTAGTGGAACTTGGTTGGCAAATGATTAGTGTCTTCTATCTATCTGCCAATGACTATATGTTCTAACTGAGTTTTTTCATCGTAGATATAATAGATGCTTCTCTGCATTCGTGTTTGTTCTAATGAATCTAAGTTACTATCATTTGTTTGGAGAAAATGAACGCCACATTCTCCTTAGCTCTTTGAACTGTTGTTTGTGACAAGTGTTTGGTAATTCAGATTCTATATAAGCCCATCTCAGTGCACTCAAACTTTTGTGGTTTTGCTCATGTAACAGTTGCTTCTGCTTCACAAGATTGAACGTGATATCTGCTAAGACGATCCTAGAAAATCAGGTAAAAAAATGGTTCAGACATTGGAAGCCATCAAAGGTGGTGGAAGTTCTATTAAAGTTGGAACGACTGGTACAATCAGTGCTTTGATGTCAAGAGAATTAGATTCTAAGAAAGTTTCTTCTCAGGCACCGGCTTCATGTAGAGGTAAGTCTACAACAGTTTGTTCATTCATTGCTGGCAGTGCTTCTAGTCCCAAAAGAACAAATCCGAAAACATCAGGTGACGAAGCAAGTAGCAGTGGAATGTCTGAGGGCAATAAGAAAACAAAACACTACAGTCAAAAAACTCAACATATTCCAATACTAGAATCAGAAAACATTTCCGTAGATGGAACGCCTGTCAGGCTGAAACCTGATAGAAAGGGACATCACATTGTGGAAATTGTGGACATAAATTGTGGAAATGTTGACAGAACTTGGGCAGATCCTATAAAGAAACGCTTGAAGAAGCTTGGTTTCTCAAAGTTATCCGAAAGCCCTGTCTAAGGAGCATAATAATCCTTGAATATCAATATTTAGATTCCTACAACTGAACCTGTAAATTGGTTCATTACATACTGGTAAATCAGCTTATTGCTCTCTCTTCTCTTTTTCGGGTTGTGGCTGATGATCCATGGTCTGGTTACGCTAATAGAAGTCATATCTGCAAGTTCGTGAAACTTGTTAGAACTGTTATGACAGATTCATGCTGTGTTCGCGCAAGAGGAGGGCGTCTATCTCAACAAAAGAGTTTTTTGATGCCACCTTCTTAAAAACTGTGAAGTCTAAAGGTATAAGCTTTGTACTTGGATCATTGTGTGGTAGGAGCCAGGGTGGTTCAATAGTAAAGCTACTGAAGCAGTGACTTTGGGGCACCAAAAAAATTACACAACAAAATTATTCAATGTTTTATATATACAAGTATTACTGATTGTGTACTCTCTCTGTTCCAATTCATACGACACATTTTGTTTTTCGAGAGTAAAACAGTTTAAGTTTGACTGAGAATTTGCTCATGAAATTTCAAAATTTTTAAAATGAAATTTATATATTTGTAAATCACGAAAAAAATACTATAAGTCATAATAATTTACAGTACAAAATATTTAAAAGATATATGAAAAATTTCTGGTCAAAGATAAACTTGTTTGAATTTCAAAATTCGAAATGTGTTACATAAATTGGGATGGAGAGAATATTTATGAGTAGTATTAATTGAAAATCTTTTACCTATTGTTATGCACATATTTTCAAAATTTTATTATTTTCTCAAAATACAATTGTTGTAATTATAACTAAAAGTCCTAGGCAATTAAATTTGCAATTATTTTGTACTTCTTTATTTATCTAATTCACGTCAATTTGAATCAATCATGTTTTAATATTGACTTTGTAAGATTGTCTTTAATTCTTTAAAGTGTGTTCTTAAACATTTCAAGCTTAAGCTAATTAGATTATCCCATAATTAAATTTAATAAGACAGTGTTTTAACTTGGAATGTCTTCACACTTTTAGGGAAGCTAACAAAGTGGCAGATGCTCTAGCAAGGGAGGGATCGAAGATTAATCAGGCTAACTCATTTTTTTTGCTTGGAAGTTCCACCGGTGTGTGTTTCAGAGAAATTGAACACAGACA
This sequence comes from Solanum chiquidenum, assembly GCA_029582725.1. Lineage (NCBI taxonomy): Eukaryota > Viridiplantae > Streptophyta > Magnoliopsida > Solanales > Solanaceae > Solanum > Solanum chiquidenum. The sequence goes on from JAJOOS010024011.1 coordinate 4,229, forward strand.
AAGGAGGAATTTTTTTGTTAGGCTTCAAAGACCTATTCCCACGTCTATAAATTGTAATAGTAGTAGTTATAATGTTGTTGTATCCTCCCAGAACTATACTAGCAGGCATTTAGCCCTGCCGCTCTTATGTAATGATGCCAATTAATATATAATATAAGTATCCATTTTTACCAAAAAAAAAAAAACAACCATTACAATATTGATGATTTAGACCTATTTTTATAATTAAAAGTAATACAAAATATTATAAAAATAAAAATGATAGCATAGTGCATACTCAATTAGGTGAAGTCTTAATACTATTTCTAAATACTTCTAGTGTTTCTAGAAAAAAATTGATAATTTGTGTAACAATTAATGCAATTGAAAAAGTTTGTAAAACTATAATAAATAAGAACTTACAAACATAGACATTTGTGGTGTTATCTAACGTATAATAATTTATATATGTCTCTTTTTGTCTTATGAAATATTATAAGAAATATGATACTGTCAATTGAAAAAAAAAAACTTAACTATAAAATTATAATTGATTATTATATTTTAAGAATTTATAAGAATAAAATATATATATATATATATAATTATTAAATAAACATAAAATCTTTTTTTTTTAAATTTAGCTTTAAACCATCCATTTTATTGTGCTCTTACATAAAATGGGAAGTGATGCAACAAATCCGATAGTGTATATGCTGATTATCTCAACTAAAGAGCATTTTGATGGCACCTTCTCATAGACTGTAATACTTTGTATGTAGCTAGATATGAGGAAGTCATGCATCAAGGTTGAAGAGAGGCTGTTTCCGGCCATGATCCTAATTTGATTTTGAATTCATAATTTCTTTGCTATCATATGTTACATTCATCCATATGTTTAGTTCATAGAACCCGTGGATTATTGCCTCACCACGCTTTTACTGAGTTCACTACACACTTGTAAGAATAATGTTGATATTTTGTGTCCCGTAAAAAAAGTTTCATAAAAATAATCTTCCTTCCTTTTGTGAAAATTCTTTAGACAAAGTTATTATTCAAACCTAATAAATTAAAGATAACTTTTTATATATATATATATATATATATATATATATCATGTTTGTGATTCAAAACCCGCGTGGATATAAGCCTCAATACTAGCTTATAATTTGTATCGACGAAAACAACTAATTACATTTTTCTATTTCTATAAAACTCAAAATATAAATTTATATTCTTGAGTATTATTGCTAGTTTAGCCACCTTTGCGTCTCTTTGATGAATCTCGTGGATGATTGTCTTTATTATCATTTTTTTCTTGTTTTAAAAAATTCTCATATTCCTCTCTTGCCAGCAATATGTTCTCATTCTATAAAGGTTTTGTTGTGACCCCATAAGCTGACTTAGAGGACACATCAGAAGCCACCGTGGACACACACTCAACAGGAGAGTGGGGTTTTGAAAAGAAGTAAGCGCGTAAGAATGGGCACTAAACGATGAGAACGTGGGCAAAGGACAAGAACGTACCGTTCCTGAAGTACCAAATTTCATAAATAGCAAAACAAGCATCTAAATTAATTAGGCAATTGTAATTTCAGTTTGAATATCTCATCTCTATGTTTCTCTGTTTTCTCATCCCCTTCCTTCTTTCCTTGTTACTGTTTCATTGAAATTTCCTTTTCGATCTTTTATTTTCCTTGTTAGTATAAAGGGTATATACGCTCTAGTTTTTGGACGGTAGGGGTACCAATGTCTCAAAAGTATGACATAGGATATCTGCATACCATTTACGATATTTGGGGGTATATTTATCCTTTTTACCTATATTAAAAGATAAAAATTATGAAAAAATATAAGAAATATTTAGAAATTATATCAAAGTAAATTTAATATATATATATATATATATATATATATAAAGAATTCGAGTAAGTATCTTCGAACTTCTTCAGCGTGTTTGAATTCAAGAAAGTAAAAATGTCAGTAATAAGTAACTGTAATCAAAATAAATTAAAGAAATGTACGTATATGTATATATAAAAAATATAATTTTATTATATTAAAATCTCACTAAATCAATACTCGATAAATTAATAATCTCTCTAAGATAATACTTTTTTGGGTCCCAAAGGGCCAATGAAAAAAACACTCATTCCGATAAGATAATATATTTTCAGAAGACCTCTATATAAATATATGGTCCATTAATATTATAAATTAATAATTCTTTAAAAATGCTAATATATTTAAGACAATTTAATGAAATATGATTCTATTGTGTTTTATTTTTTGTTAAAATTTAAATCTAGTTGAAACTCATCTCTAACTTTTCTTATTGCATCTAAAAGTTCCGTTATTGCCACGACTGCAAATCTTTTTGAGTATATGTGGAATGATCTCTTTTGTACTCACATAATGATTTACGTATTTGATATGTCATTATTGATTTTGTGACACATTTTAAATGAGAAATTATTTTTTGATATGATTTTAAAAAATTTCCTATGTTGCTTATATAGTTTAATCTCTCACAATCATACATTGAATGTTTTTAGTAAAGATACAATGAATAATATTTAATTATTAAAAAATAATGAACATTAAGCATAATGAATTTATTTTTACAGTAAATCATTGAACTTATAATAAATTTATTTCTCATGTGAATTCAATAGATATGATACATAAATTAGTAAAATACAATGATTTTGATGTAATCAAAATAAATCTTCAATAAATCTCAAAACACTCTTTAAATTAATAAATATTAATATATTGATTAAATAAATCTTTATAAAATAATAATATTTTATTATTCCACTTATATTAATTTATTAAGATTTTACTGTATATGCTGAGCGTAGACACTCTATGGCTGCAAGTTTGATAGCTAATTGGATCATGTCACGATACATAATCTGTAGGCCAAACACATGTACAATCTCTTAAACTTGTCCTTAAATTTCATTTTAACACTCCAACTCAACCTTGTTTCATTTTAACCCTTTAACTTCAATTTTTATGTTTCAATTTAACACAAAATGCTGACTTGACATATTGTTGTCATCTCACCTTTAACAAGCGCGTGATGGATCCTATTAACCTTAATATTTGGCATTTTACCTATTTATTTCCTCTATCTCTTCTTCTTTTTCATTATTCTATCTATTTTATTTTCTTACTTATTGAATATTGGATGCAAATACTTTAAATGGGTCGAACTTGAATGTTAGTGACATTTCATTTGTGGAATAAGCTAAGTTTAAGTGTAAGATTATGTAGAATTTTATTTACCTATTATTAAACAAACGAATCTGATTTTTACAGTGAATTTCGAAACTAAAAATCTAAATCTTGTATCAAAAATACCTAATGAAAAACACTAAAAAAAATTATATATAAAAAAACTACACAACATCGAAAAAGAAACTACAAAGAATGGTTAAAAGATTTGCTTACCAGCAACAACCAAAATAATTTTAACTTTTAGAAGATTTTAGTCTTCAAGTGATTTTTAGTCTTTAAATGGGAAGAAATCATTGATAATTGGTTAAGGTTTCATCATCTAAGGGTGGAGATTTGGGGAAGGATTGTTGTTTTGAAAGGTTTCTCCGAAGAGAAGGTTAAGAGACTTGTTTATTTTGGAGAAATAATTACAAAAGTCTTTTCACTTTTGGAGGGAAACAATTTTAAGGATCCGTAATAGAGTTGGGTTAACCCTGAAGATATGGAGAAAATAAAACACATGGCGGTATATAATTGGATATTTTTTACTTGTCTAACACGTGCATAACAATTATGTGAGGTAAAAAGAAGTGTTAAAATGGAACATAAAAATTGGAGTTGAAAGATTAAAATGGAACAAGGTTGAGTTGGAGTGCCAAAATGAAATTTAAGGACAAATTTAAGGGATTGTACATGTGTTTGGCCTAATCTGTATTCTTCATCCTATTTGACAATCTAGAGATCTCGTTATCGCCCAAAATTTATTTGTTTATTATGTTATGTATATGTATATGTATATACTAGTAAAGAATAACCCGTGCTATATGTGGACCCAATAACATTATATTAAATATTTAAAAAAATTCATAATTTTATTTTTCCAAAGTTTTATTTAATTTTTAAAAGTTCAAAAAGAAAATTTATCTTATTTTCAAGTCGTGCTGATTAATATGAATTAAATAATTTTCTTTTAAACTTATGTGTTGATAATATATTATTTTATTAATTATTATCTTTGACTAAATTATGTTTTATATCTTTCTTCAGTCAATTGGATTTATTTCATCAAACAGAGTTATACAATTTATTTTTATCAATCAATGTTATTAGGAATTTAGTTTATCAAATTAATTTTATTAATTTTATTTAATATTTTAGTAAATAATTAGTACTCCCTCCGTCCAACAATAATTGTCCACTATACTAAAAATAGTTGTCCAACAATAATTTCTAATTTAAAAAATCTAGAGATAATTTACCTTTTGTGTCTATTTTATTCTTGCTATTAAATATTATTTATCATCTAACACATTTTTCAAAGCATTCAATTTAATAAAGTCAAAGGATAATATAGTAATATTGATAGATATAATTAAAATACAAGTTTTATTGATGAATAATACATTTATCAGACATTTTAATACTGTCAATTTCTTACCAAACAAATAAAATATATTTTAAAACAGTTATAATATATATACATTGCACACATAATTCATTTTTAATACATATTACAGATTTATCATAATATTTGTATGTATTGCTATAAATAATAAAAAATTAAAAATATCTCTAAAATAAATAACTATTCATTGAAAAGTATTTATCCAAGTAATTTTTCCATAAAACGTTGTCATTCCAAATAACAATTCCCAATAACTATTTAATTCAACTAAAATGATAGATATTGACACCATTATAATCAGAAATTACTGAAATACCCCATCAAAACATGCAAGGATGTACGAAGAGGTGCTTGATTATTCACATTTAATGATGATGATCGCAATAGTAATAGTAATAATAATAATTAATAATTAATAATAGTAAAATTTCGTTTTTTTCAATAATAGATCAATCATTATAGATACAAGTTTTAGTATAAAATTTTTCTTCGAAAGTTGTTTGGATATTATGCTTTGTAACTTTTAATACATATTGCATAAAGTTGTATGTTAAAGATGATACATGGCCTCAGCTAATCTTGGTTTTGCTTGAGCAAGAAGTGGTGAGGTACAAAAATGATCAATCTTAGATGACTCAATTAAGTCATTGCATGATGAATTTGGTGGTAAACTCCAAGTAAATCCTTGAAGAAGTCTAGCAAGTAACATTGTAGTAATTGTTGAACCAAGTTTCACAGCTGGACAACCTCTTCTTCCAATACTAAATGACAATATACGTAACTTTGAATCAGTGAGAACTACTTCACCACCATCTTTCTTTTTTAGGTGACGTTCCGGCTTGAACTTCAATGGATCCTTCCAAACTCTAGGATTTCGGCCAAGTCCAAGACGACTTAATAACACTATGCTCCCTTTAGGAATGAAGTGTTTTTCACCGATAATGGTATCGGAAACAGACACATGAGGAACGTTGAAAGGCGATATAGGGTGGAGTCGAAATGCCTCTTTTATGCAAGCTTTGACATAATTTAGCCTTGGCAAGTCTGATTCTTGAACCAATCTATTCATCCCAACAACATTATTGAGTTCTTTTATGGCTTTTTGCATTAACTTTGGTTGATTCAACATTTCTGCAAGTGTCCATTCAACTGCATTTGATGGATTGTCCACTGTTGCTAGCATGAGTTCCTGTGCATCAAATTTTTGTTTGTAAGCAATCAACACTTTTCGAATTTCGAGATTCGAACAAACATTTTTTATCGTAAATTTTTCATATATCTTTTAATTATTTTGAATTGTCAATTATTGTGACTTATAATATTTTTTACGTAGTTTACAAATATATAAATTTCATTTCAAAAAAATTGAAGATCCATGCGCAAATTTTCAATCAAACTTAAATTGTTTGACTCTTAAAAACGAAAAGTACCACATAAATTCGATCTAGGAAAATATTTATTTTTTATTTTTTGAGTCGATACATAGGGTAGGTAGAAGGGAACGAGAATGTACTATTTGTCTAGAAATATAGATAGTCTATTTATGGGTCTGAATTATAATTCTTTGCCTATTTGACCAAATTTTTGGAAATCAAGAGTACTTATTTTAGAAATAGATAGTTAAATTGTTTGATCAAATATTTAAGTATTTTTAAGAAATAGTAATATAGTATGAGAAGTTTTTTAAAAGCACTTTTAGAGTCTTGGTAAAATACAAATTGACAAAAAGACTTTTCAAATTGATTAGTCAAAATATAAACGACTATCCTCAAAAAGTACTATGACAAAAAATACTTTGTAAATTTTGAAAGTTTGATCAAAAAGACTTTCAATGATCACACAACACAACACAACTTTGTTTGACTAGTTTAGTAATTGAATGTATACTTACAAGTACTTGTGCTTTAATCTCTTTAACATTCATCAATGGATTTCCATTGTCATCTTTGAGCATGATAAGAACATCAAGGATGTCTTCTTCCAAATTTTTGTTGCCATATTTCCATATTTGAATCCTATGATCAACTTCAATATCAATTTGTTTTGTTGCTATGGCATAGGCTTTCTTAATAATTGCTTTATGACCATCTAAATCAAACACACTTAACCATGGTAAGTAATCTGATATACCAAAACAATGAAGATACTTAAGAAGTGTAAAAAGTGCATCAACTTGCTCCTCCTCTTCTTCTATACTTCCAAATAATGATCTCTTGTTGTAAATCATATTTCTAATAACATTCCCACAATAACATCTTGTCACTTTCCTCAAATTAATAACTTGTTGGTTGATGCATTGATTGTAAATGAATTGAACAAGGTCGTCAATGGCTTCGTCCCTTTTAGGACGAAGCCATTGAAATGAGGATGGTGATAAGACATGAGAAGCAAGAATTTTCCTCATTTTCATCCATTGATCACCAATGGGGAGGAAAACAGAAGTTAAGTAGTTATTACTAATAAGGCTCGCGGACATACAAATAGGCCTAGATGAGAAAATGGAGTCTTGGATCTTCAAGAACTCACAAGCAAGCTCAGGAGAAGTTATAGGAATTACATGAACTTTGCCAAGATAAATGCAAGCAATTTCAGTGTTCATTTCCTCCATAATTTTGTGTATCCAATAAATAAATGTTGTCTTATTCTTTAGGAAGATTTGAGGAAGGCTTCCAATTATAGGCCATGATTTTGGACATGGAGGAAATGGTTTGTTGTTTCTTATTACCTTACTATTCCATTTGCTAAGAATAGTAGAAATGAAGATTTTCCATAGAGTAGTATTGTTTTTGGATTTTGAGAAAGTGGAGAGGAAGTTGTAGATTACCATATGTGAAGAAGGTTTGTAATGTTGGAAAATAATTAGATATTACAATATATAATAATATAACTATTTATTTAGTAAAATACTAGTACTAAAAATAACTACTATAATATTTTAAGTAGTGTAATACAATTAATATTATTTCAGTAGTGTGAAATGTGAAATGAAAAGTGATTAACATCAACAAGTTAGTAATGGAAAAATAAGATAAAAAAGTCAAAGAAATTAATCAACAGAAGAAAAGGTAAAAAGGGAGAAACATAACGGAAGAGAGAAGAGGGAGCAAGAAAGTGTTGGTATTTGTTTTCTAATGATTTTGATCAATGGGTAATGTCCTTATATAGGCCAAAAGATAGAGTTAAATTGTTGACAAGTGTTAGGACACGTGTCATTAAATATTTGTGCACTCGACACCTATTTTCCACTTGTCAACTTAGCTTCATAATAACATATTTGAAGACTTTTTAAACACATTTAAAAAATAATTATTTTGAAATAAATCATTTTACTTACAATCTCCCACATATTTCAAAAGAATTTATACATAAGAAGAATATAATTTATTGGATTTGCATGGACAAAATGTAATAAGGTTTAGAATCTTTTGGACAATGAACCAAACTTAGATTGATAAAACAACTTACAAAATTATTGGTGCACATATAATATTTCTATAAACCAATAATTCTTATTGTAAGACAAAGACTTTATCAATCACATTTTAATCTCAGTAATTTTGTTGTTCAATGTGATTTGTGCCAGTAAGCCATGCGCATGCCTAGTTATTCACGAGAGCTCTAGAGACTAGTCAAAGTCTCATAGGAGAGGCCTTACTTCACTTCTCATATAGGTGAATTTATATAGGTGAACTCACCAAGTGTATACTACTCTAAATACATCATCCTTAATTAAGGACTATGAATTCATTAAGAGTTAATAACTCATCCCACATTATTAGAAACAATTCAAACACTCTTAGTTAGTGCGTTGTGTCAATATTGACTTGCTATTACTCATATGAACCTACTTCACGGGATCTTCAAACACATAGGTTTGCTTACCATCTCTATTGACAATCACATTGGCCTTAAATTCATCTCTTTTGAGGTTTGAAGAATTATTTTTCTTCCCACGAATTTAGTCAATGAATCTGCCACATTCAATACCGATTTTTCACAAAATCAATTACAATATAATCATCTCTCAACAACTGCTTAATGACATCATGCCTCAATTTCATGTGTCTGCTCTTATGATTATAAGATTTATTATTGGCACTAGCAATTGCAGCTTGACAATCACAGTGTATAAACACTGGAGGCAAAACATCTTTTGTTAAAGGGATATTCGCTAAGAAATTTATTAGCCACTCTGCCTCAGAACCAGCCAATTCCAGAGTGACAAACTCTAACTCCATAGTCGATCTAGATCGCCTGTTTAGCTGATTTTCAGGATATTACACCACCATCTAAGGTGAACACATATCCACTAGTGGATTGTTTTATCTAAATCAGAGATCCAGGTTGCATCACAATACCCTTCTAAGATATAAGGAAATCCATTATATATGATACCATAATTCATGTTTTTTCTCAAATATATTTCATCAATCTAATAAATGTAAACCAATGCTCTTTATTGGGATTATGAGTATATCTACTCAATCGAAACTCAACATAGGCAATATCACACTTAGTAAAATTTCTTAAATACAATAGATTTCCAATAATTTGAGCATATTTAGACTGAACAAATGATTCACCATAATTCTTTTTCAATATTTGAGAGTTAGCATCGTAAAGAGTGACTACAAGTGTCACCTCAAAACTTTCAAACATTTTTAAGAAGTCTTTCCACATAATGTTCTTATTACAACATTATACCACCTTCACTCGTTATAACTTTAACTCCCAATATCATATTCACTTCATCCAGATCTTTCATATCAAAATTAGTAGACAAAAACAATTTGATACTTTTCACAATATTTAAACTTGTACCAAATATAAGTATGCCATCAACATATAAACATATTATCATATAATCATTGTCTATTTTAAGAGTATATGAGAAAAGGGTACTATTTTAAGAGTATAGCATTATTGAATTTGAGAATGGAAGGTAAAAAAGATTGGAGATTGTACTTAGGGATGACAATGGGCGGTGTGGGGTGGGATGGTGTGGGTTGAGCTTAGCCCACTAAATTTTTAATCCGTCCCACACCGCATAACAAGTTTTTTTTTTCATTTTCAACTTGCCCCGCATAATTTTTTTAATATTTTCTTTTTCTAGTTAAGTTTGATGTTAAAAATATAATTCATAAAAATAAATTCATTTTTTCATTAAGTTGTATTAATATAATAGGATAGTGATTTAAAAAATTATTTTTAGAGGTCAATTGGAAAACATAATTGTATTATTTTTTATTGAACCATTTCATTTACTATCTTGAATATTTTAGTAGCTTTAAAGAAATTATATCTTAATAAATGATGTTTTATCACTCTTATAACATGTAAAAAATTAAATAAGTTTGAACCCACATAAAATTATATATACCCTCCCCGTATTAATTTTAAAAAACCCCACTTCAACCCGCCCCGCACAATTAACCTTAACTCCACCGCGTTCCGCATAGCCTTAAATTCACACCGCTCCACATCCGCCCACCCCGTCCCATTGCAATCCCTAATTGTACCTGGGTTTTGAGGGATATTGTGATTGAACCAAAATTGGAGGTAATTGTTGGACCACCAAATTCATTGTCTTCTTGATGATGATACAACTTCACTTCACCTATAACCAATAATTAAACACTTGGGTGTGTTACTCATATATATATATATACTAGACACAAGTGCCCGTGTTTGCACGATCCCAGTATATTTTTTTTATCTCACTTTATGTGATATAGATAAAATATAGAGAGTCAATTAAATTTTAATATAATTTTTAAATATTTAAAGTTGTTAATGATTGTAATTTATAGTACTTTTTACCTAATTTTAAAAAAATATATGTTACTTCTCTTGTCCCAATGTATGTAGCACATATAAAATTTCAAGAGTCAATCAAATGTTGTTAATTATTGAGATTTACAATATTTTGTATGTAACTTCCAAATTAAATAATACATACTACCTATTTTGTTCCATTTTATGTGACACGAATAGATTGATTTTATAAATGAATCGATTTTTTTATAAGCAATCGAATTATTTATATGTTTTTCAGAAAATATTTAAACTATTCAATTATCATGATTTATAGTATTTTTTATGTAATTTTTAAATATATAAAAAATTAAAAAATAAAACAAACAAATTAAAACGGAGGAAAAGAAATTGAATATATGGGTAGCTGCCAGGCAAGGCATGTCGACCATGACCTGCCTGTTATCCCTACTTATATATATGTAATGGATATATATATATAAGGAATAATATAGAAACATGACCCTTAACTTGACTTCAATGTACAACTATGCCCTCCAACTTTGAGTGTGTACAAGTAGGCACGTAAACTTACATAAAATTAAACAAGTAGACACATGTGTCCTACATGGCATAATACACATAGGATGCCAAGTAGGATACAAAATTGTCATGTAGGATGAATGTGTCTATTTGTTTAATTTTATACAAGTTTTAGTGTCTACTTGTACACACCTAAAGTGAAATGTCATAGTTGCTAGCTGAAGCCAAGTTAAGGGTCATGTTTATGTATTATGCCAATGGTTATTAAGTGTCTACTTCTGTATATCCAAAGTTAAAGTTATACTAAAATTGTATAAATATAAACGATAGTTATAATATAATTCGAATTCGATATTATACATTACTATAAATTCGATAGTTATTATTCCACAACAAATATAATACATTTTTAACAATGTAAACTAATTTAAATAGTACCAGACTGCTTGAAATTCACATATAATACTTATAATATATTTGTGTTAAAAATGTTTTAGTTATATATTCATCACATGCATTTGAACATGCTTATAATATGTAGGGAAAATGCATAAGTACCCCCCCAGCCTATGCCCGAAATCCCTGAGACACACCTAACCTTTACTAAGGTCCTATTAACCCCCCCCCCCCGAACTTATTTTATATATAATGTTTTACCCCTTTTCAGCCTACGTGGCACTATCTTGTGGGCCCAACGCGTGTTGACTTTTTTTTCAAGGATAGTGCCACGTAGGCCAAAAAGGGGTAGAAAATTAATAAAAAAATAAGTTCAGGGGGGTAATAAGACCTTAGTAAAGATTAGGTGTGTCTCAGAGATTTTGGGTATAAGTTGGGGGGGTACTTATGCATTTTCCCTAATATGTATAATATATTGAATTCAAATTGTATTATAACTGTTGTTTATTTTTTTCACTTATTAACGGTACTAAAATATGTTATTGTATTAAAAATGTTTTAGTTATATATTCAACACGTGCATTGGAACATGCCTTACATGTCACGCCCTGAGCCTACACACTGGACGTGACTGACACTTGAGAACCATTGTTGGCCCCAAGCGAACTCTTAGCCTGGCTTACTTACTAAGCGGAAGACTCTAAGCATTATTACAATGATCAAATGCACTTACTCAATTGTTTAATAAAATAACTTAGAATGTTTAAAAGTCAACATTCAACTTGCCCAAAATGGCAGCTCAAGTCTTAACATATGAAATGATAATGTAGAGACAACTGAACTACTACCTATCTATGAAACCTCTAAAAGAGGGATATTGGGACAGGACCCCCGATCATCCTAACAACTGAAAACTAGAAAGCAAATGATAAAAGAGTCCTCCGGAATGCAATGAGGCTCACCAACTGACTCTGAGTTCTCAACCTAATCAACGAGGGGCTGGATGCTGATTCTCGTTACTTGCGTCTACATCATAAGACGATGCAGGCTAACTGGCATCAGCACATTGAATGTACGAGTATGCGAGTTTGAATACTAAACATAACTTAAGCTTGAAAAGGATCTGAAAGGAACACTTACCTTGGCTTTACTCAACTCATGAATAACTCAACTCAAAATGCAGTGTAAAACAACAATAATAGTGCAATTTATACAAAACATTTAGAACAGTAAATAACAACTCAATTTTTTAATGACATGCAATAACAAACTCAACTTACTCATATATCAAAGTAATATAGTTTCTGTGGGAGATTCTCTAACCGACAACCACCACTATAAGCCTAAGTGGTGATACAACGTCTTGCCCACGCTGCCAGAACCGTCCTATACTTTGTCGTAATATATGATGCCTTAACTAAGTGGATCCACTAGTCTATGCTAAAAACATCTTAAGGAGTCATCTAAAAAGTATGATCCTTTACTACCCATGATGGCTACATGGTTTATGGAGACTTGAGTTAATATGAACTCGCATCCCCATATCGGTGCTCAATATTACTCCCAAAATATACTTA
>JAJOOS010024012.1:0-15811 GCA_029582725.1 Solanum chiquidenum
CACAGAGTTGACATCATGTTTTTAAACAGCTTTTCTTTATATTGCACTTGTTTTAAATTGCTTTATATTGAAATGAGTTCAGTTATGTTGAGTTGAGTCAGGTAAGTTCTTCAGTTTCTTCCAGATTCCTTTTCAAGCCTATGTTGTTTTAGCATTCCAACTCGCATACTCGTGCATTCAATGTATTGATGCCAGTTGGCCTACATCGTCTTAAGATGTAGACACAGGTAACTAGGATCGGCATTCCAGCGCACCGTTGATCCAGTGAGCAGTCCAGAGTCAGTCGGTAAGCCTCTTTCCATTCCGGAGGATCTATTTTTATTGCTTTCTAGTTTAGTTCATTAGGATGTTGTTCGGTTGTCCCAACACTCATCTCAGTTATTTTAGAGGCTTTATAGACAGACAGTCAGTTAGTTATTTCAGTTGTCTTTACTTTTCATTTCTTATGTTAAAGACTTGAGTTTGCCTAAATGGCCAGTTGAATGTTTCTTTATAACATTCTAGTTTCTTCATAAATGTTTATGTGATGAGTTAAGTCTTCCGCTGAGTTAGTAAGTCAGGCCAAGGGTTCGCTTGGGGCCAGCAATGATCATCGAGTGTCAGTCCCGCCCAGGGTGTAGGCTCGAGGCGTGACAAACTTGGTATCAAAGCACAGAGTTCAAGAGTCCCAGGGAGTCTATGAAGTCATGTCTGTAGAGTCCTGGTTATCGGTGTGAAGCGCGCCACATCTATAATTAGGAGGCTGCAACATTTAGGAATTCCTTCACTTCTTTTATATTCATTTCGTGCGTTAGAGTTTATCTCTAAAAAGTTTCCCTTTAATTCGTGCATGTCCGTATTTCAGATAATCATGCCTCCACGAAGAGCAGTCAGAGATCGTCCAGCTAAGAGGAATGTTGAGGAACAAGAGTTACCCAATGCACCTGAAGTGCAACCTCAGGGAGAAGTCACTAATGATGAGTTCAAAGAGGCTATAAGAATGCGCAGTCAAGTTGTGACTAACCAAGCTGGGCAGCAGAGAGGAGCTCGATAAGAAAAGGCTGACACTTCAAGGATTCGTGAGTTCTTGAGGATGAATCCTCAACGTTTCACTGGTTCAAGCACTTCTGAGGATCCAGAGAACTTTGTTGATGAACTGAGAAAGGTGTTCGATGTGATGCATGTTACTAATACTGTGAGAGTTGAGCTAGCTGCATATCAGATGAAAAATGTTGCTAGGACCTTTTTTGATCAGTGGAAATGGGGTAGAGCTGAGGATGCACCACCTGCGAGTTGGGCATGTTTTGAAAAGGCATTTTTGGGGAGTTTCTTTCCCCGAGAACTGAAAGAGGCCAAGGTACATGAGTTCCTCACCCTTAAGCAGGATTCTCTAAGCATTCATAAATATGGGTTGAAGTTCACCTAACTATCTCGATATGCTTCGGAGATGGTTAAGGACATAAGGAGTAGAATGAGCTTTTTTGTTGCTGGGTTGGGCCGTCTATCAAGCAAAGAGGGTCGGGCTGCAATGCTTATTAGAGACATGGACATTTTGAGGTTGATGGTCTATGTGCAGCAAGTAGAGGAGGAGAAGCTGAGGGATAGAGAGGAATTCAAGAACAAGAGGGCTAAGACAGGGAATGAGTTCGGGCAGCATAAGAGTAATGCCAACCAGTCGTCCTTCCAACAGAAACAGAAGGGACCTGCTCCTTGATCTGCTAGTGCACCTGCTCCAAAGAAAAAAGATGAGCACAATAATCAGAACTTTAGAGTTAAACCTGCTTATTCCAGGGGAGTGTGGCGCAAGGGGGTAGTAAGCCTTCTGCCTGCGCCAAGTGTGGTAGGAACCACTCAGGTATTTGTCGTGAGGACTCCACTGGTTGTTTCAAGTGTGGTCAGACTGGGCATTTCATGCGAGAGTGTCCAAAGAGCAAGCAGGGAAATGGTAATGGGGGCAATAGGGCCCAGTCTTCTTCAGTTGCTCCACCAGACAGAGCTGCACCTAGAGGGGATACTTTCAATATTGGTGGAGGAACAAACCGCTTATATGATATCACTAGTTGCCAAGAGCAAGAGGATTCGCCAGATGTTGTCACTGGTATGATTCGAGTCTTTCACTTTACCGTTTATGCCTTGCTAAATCCGGGAGCGAGTTTATCTTTTGTAACTCCGTATGTTGCTATGAATTTTGATATTATTCCTGAGCAACTTAGTGAACCACTCAGTGTCTCTACACCTGTTGGTGAGCCTATTCTAGCAGAGAGAGTCTATCGTGATTGTTCCGTTCCGTCAATCACAAGAGTTTCATGGTTGATTTAATTGAGTTAGACATGGTAGATTTTGATGTCATTCTTGGTATGGATTGGCTTCATGCTTGTTATGCCTAAGTTGATTGTAGAACTCGAGTAGTCAAGTTTCAATTTCCTAATGAGCCAGTCTTAGAGTGGAAAAGTAGTTCAGCAGTGCCTAAGGGTCGTTTCATTCGTACCTTAAGGCAAGGAAGTTAGTTTCTAAGAGGTGTATTTATCACTTAGTCCGAGTTAATGACTCAAGTGTTGAGGTACCTCATATTCAGTCAGTTCCAGTAGTAAAAGAGTTTCCAGAAGTCTTTCCAGATGATCTTCCCGGAGTCCCTCCTGAGAGAGAGATAGACTTCGGTATAGATCTTCTTTCAGATACTCGTCCTAAATCTATTTTTTCCATACAAAATGGCACCAGCAGAGTTGAAAAAACAGTAAAAGGATTTGTTAGATAAGGGCATCATTCGACCAAGTGTCTCACCTTGGGGCGCTCCGGTCTTATTTGTGAGAAAGAAGGATGGTTCCCTTAGGATGTGTATAGATTACCGTCAGTTGAACAAAGTTACCATCAAGGATAAGTATCCTCTTCCGAGAATCGGTGATATTTTTTATCAGCTTCAAGGTGCTTCCAGTTTCTCGAAGATAGACCTCAAATCTGGATACCATCAGTTGAGAGTAAGGGAATGTGATATTCCCAAGACAGCATTCAGGACCCATTATGGTCATTATGAGTTTTTGGTCATGTCATTTGGTTTGACTAATGCACCAGCAACGTTCATGAATCTTATGAACAGAGTCTTCAAACCTTATTTAGATATGTTTGTTATCGTCTTCATTTATGACATACTAATCTATTCAAGGAATAAAGAAGATCATGCTAGTCATCTCAGAATATTCAGACTTTGAAAGATAAGGAGTTATATGCTAAATTCTCTAAGTGTGAATTTTGGCTTGAGTCTATGGCATTCTTAGGCCATATTGTGTCTGGAAAGGGATTTAAAGTTGATGCTCAGAAAATTAAGGCAATGCAGAATTTTCCTAGACCCACATCTCCAACTGATATTAGGAGTTTCTTGGGTTTGGCTGGATATTATAAAAGGTTTGTAGAGGGGTTCTCATCTATATTGTCTCCTTTGACTAAGTTGACTCAGAAAACAGTGAAATTTCAATGGTTTGAAGCTTGTGAGAAAAGCTTTCAGGAATTGAAAAAGAGGTTGACTACTGCTCCAGTTTTGACCTTACCAGAAGGTACTCAAGGTTTTGTGGTGTATTGTGATGCATCTAGAGTTGGTTTGGGTTGTGTCTTCATGTAGAATGACAAAGTTATAGTTTATGCCTCCAGACAATTGGAAATTCATGAGAAGAACTACCCAACCCATGACTTAGAGTTGGTTGTTGTAGTGTTCACTTTGAAGATATGGCGGCATTACTTGTATGGTGTTCATGTTGATATATTCACTGATCACAAAAGCCTTCAATATGTGTTCACTCAGAAAGAGCGTAATCTCAGACAAAGGATGTGGTTAGAGTTACTCAAGGATTATGACATGAGTATTCTTTATCACCCAGGTAAGGCTAATGTTGTTGTTAATGCCTTGAGCAGGTTGTCTATGGGTAGTATCGCCCATTTTGATGAAGAAAAGAGAGAGTTAGCGAAAGATGTGCATAGGCTTACACGCCTAGGAGTCCGAGTTATGGATTCCACAGAAGGAGGAATAGTGGTGACGAATGGGGTTGAATCATCACTAGTGGCAGAAGTTAAAGAAAAGCAAGACCAAGATCCTATTTTGCTTGAATTGAAGGCAAATGTTCATAAGCAAAAAGTATTAACTTTTGAACAAGGGGGAGATGGTGTATTGAGGTATCAAGGTAGATTGTGCGTACCAATGGTGGATGGACTCCAAGAGAGGATTATGGATGAAGCTCATAGCTCCAAATATTCCATTCATCCGGGTTCCACAAAGATGTATCGTGACTTGAGAGAAGTTTATTGGTGAAATAGCATGAAGAAGGGCATTGCTGAATTTGTTTCTAAGTGTCCAAATTGCCAACAAGTGAAAGTAGAGCACCAAAGGCTCGGTGGTTTGGCTCAGAATATAGAAATTCTGAAATGGAAGTGGGAGATAATCAATATGGATTTCATCACAGGTTTGCCAAGGTCTCGCAGGCAGCATGATTCTATTTAGGTGATTGTCGACCGAATGACAAAATCAGCCCATTTTCTGCCGGTAAAGACTACCCATTCAGCAGAAGATTATACCAGGTTATATATTCAGGAGGTGGTAAGACGTCATGGGGTCCCAGTCTCCATTATTTTAGATAGAGGTGCACAATTTACCGCACAGTTCTGGAAATCTTTTCAGAAAAGCTTGGGTTCAAAGGTGAACTTAAGTACTGCCTTTCATCCTCAGACAGATGGGCAAGCGGAGCGCACTATTCAGACTTTAGAAGATATGTTGAGGGCTTGTGTGATTGATTTCAAAGGGAATTGGGATGATCACCTACCTCTCATTAAGTTTGCTTACAATAACAGTTATCACTCTAGCATCCAAATGGCTCCTTATGAAGCTCTTTATGGGAGAAGATGCAGATCTCCTATTGGATGGTTTGAAGTTGGTGAAGCAGGATTGATAGGACCAGATTTAGTTCACCAAGCTATGGAGAAGGTGAAAGTGATTCAAGAAAGGTTGAAAACGGCACAGAATCGTCAAAAATCCTACACTGATGTTAGAAGAAGGGTGTTAGAGTTCGAAGTAGATGATTGAGTATATTTGAAAGTTTCACCCATGAAGGGTGTTATGAAGTTTGGTAAGAAGGGGAAACTTAGTCCCCGGTATATTGGACCTTACCGCATAGCCAAGAGGATTGGTAATGTAGCTTATGAGTTGGAGCTACCACAGGAATTAGCAGCAGTTCATCCGGTATTTCACATCTCCCTGTTGAAGAAATGCATGGGCGATCCTCATTGATCATACCAACTGAAATATTGGGATCAAGGATAGCTTATCTTATGAGGAGATTCCGGTTCAGATTCTAGATCGCCAAGTTCGCAAGTTGAGGACTAAGGAAGTAGCATCAGTAAAAGTCTTTTGGAGGAACCAATTTGTTAAGGAAGCTACTTGGGAAGCTGAAGAGGATATGAAGAAAAGATATCCACATCTCCTTGAGTCCGGGGAAAATGCAGACCAAGGTACTAATTCTCTTCTTAGTGCTCTTTAAATTATGAGTAAGCATGTTGTTTTTTTTGCATTTGCTTGTTGGGTGTTTGATTTGATGTTACACACTAAGCCTAGTAAAAGTAATCTCATTCGGGGACGAATATTCCCAAGGGGGAGATATTGTAACATCTCGCAACAAGAAACAACTAGAAAGAAGTTTAAAATCTGGAAATAGTTACTTTTGGAAAGAATGAGGAAATCTGGATATTGTTTTAGTAAGTTAAAGTGAGTTTTGGTCAACTTCAAACGACCATAACTACTAGTTCAGGATGAGTTAGGTGTTGTTCCAGATATGGTTGGAAAGTTCTTCGAATGATCTTTCCAACGCCGCCAAGTTTGCGCAATTCCAAGTTCGTATGAGTGAGTTATACCCTTTGAAAGTTGGGTTGTTCGAATAAGGAAATGCCCAATCCGGATTGTGGAAGGGTAGTTTGGTCTTTTCCTTACCCAATTAATTAAATCCATTTTTAATAAAATAAATGGGGTCAAAACTAAGTTAGTTCAGTTTACACTTTTGAGAAATAGAGTTAGGGTTTTTGGAGAAAGAACGCAGGAGAAAGGAGAAGAGGAAAAGCAAGATTCGCCAAGAACGATAGATTTTGGTTGCGGATTTGCCAAGGAATTGACCCTACAAGGTATGTGAGTCTCTCATAGTGTTGGGTTCATTCACCCACTCGCCAAACATGTTTAGTTCAGCGAGATTCGTCCTAAAATAGTATGAAAGTTGATGTTCTTGACATGAATTCTTGAATTTGAATGTTGTTCTTGAATTGAGATGAATTGAGAGGTTTTTGAGTTCGTTATGTCGCATTATAGAGTCGTTTCGAGTTAGATTCTTAGGTACATTTGTTGGGTATCTGTATCTAAAAGTAATTTGAGAAAAAGAACCAAGTTTGGGTGAATTGGGGTTAGAAAACGAAGAAGAAATTTCGTCAGACGAAACTAAGGGGTGGCCGCGCCTCGAGCGCCTAGTGCCCAGATTTGACAATTTCAGCTTTGCATCGCGGAGCTGACAGGAGGTGTTATGCCTCAAAAAGACATTTTTGAAACTAAAAATTAAATATGTCTCCGCGTCGCGGACCCACCATCAAATTCTGATTTTCGGTCTTTTCTCATGTTTAGCTATCTAGAATCATTCCTAAATAACATGAGATCTTTCTAATCACAAATCATAATCCTTGAATCCATAATTCAATTCAAAGATCAGTTAAGAGTCAAGTCAAGAGCAGTTAAGGTTAAAGTCAAGAGTCAAGTTAAGATAAGTTCTTAAAGTTTTCAAAAGTCTTTCACAAATGTTTTAACTTTGTTTTAAGACTTAAGTTTTGAGTTCAGTAAAGAGTAAAGTTGAAGTTCTTTTCTTCAAAGAAGTATATGGGGACTATGTATTCCCAAAGAGACATAAAAAAATTAAAATTTTAATAAGAACGGAAATTGAGATTTCCAAATAGCCTTTGGGCTAGTTTTCAGAAAAGAGTAATAGCTTTCTAAATGAAGCAAGAAGGGAAACTGAGATTTCCAAGATAGCCTTTGAGCTGAGTTTTTGAGCACTAATCTCAAATCACAGAAAGAAGTATGTTTTTAAAACATAAAGAGCTAGTATATTTTTGGGAGTAGTATTGAGCACTGATATAGGGGAGAGTTCAGATAACTCACATCCCCCATAAACCATGTAACCACCATGGGTATGGGTAGAAAAGGGTCATACTCTTTAGATGAACCCTTTTCACAATATACTAGTGGATCCACTTAGTAGTTCAGGTCCTATACCTTTGGCCGGGTATAGGATGCGCTGGCAGCGTGAGGTAGATCGTTGTATCATCACTATAGCTCTTATGTGATGATTGTCGGTTAGAGAAACTCCCACAGAGTTATTGTATTTTTATATGCATCAGTTTATTGTATTTTTACATATATCTCAGAGTTCTATGTATCTTTGCAGACACACAGAGTTGACATCATGTTTTCAAACAGCTTTTCTTTATATTGCACTTGTTTTAAATTGCTTTATATTGAAATGAGTTCAGCTATGTTGAGTTGAGTTGAGACAGGTAAGTTCTTCAGTTTCTTCCAGATTCTTTTTCAAGACTATGTTGTTTTAGCATTCCAACTCGCATACTCATACATTAAATGTACTGATGCCAGTTGGCCTGCATCGTCTTATGATGCAGACAAAGGTAACTAGGATCGGCATTCCAGCGCACCGTTGATCCAGTGAGCAGTTCAGAGTCAGTCGATGAGCCTCCTTCCATTCCGGAGGATCTATTTTTATTGCTTTCTAGTTTAGTTCATTAGGATGTTGTTCGGTTGTCCAAACATCCATCTCAGTTGTTTTAGAGGCTTCATAAACAGATAGTCAGTTAGTTATTTCAGTTGTCTTTACTTTCATTTTTTATGTTAAAGACTTGAGTTTGCCTAAATGGCCAGTTGAATGTTCCTTTATAACAATCTAGTTTCTTCATAAATGTTTATGTGATGAGTTAAGTCTTCCGCTGAGTTAGTAAGTCAGGCCAAGGGTTCGATTGGGGCCAGCAATGGTCTTCGAGTGCCAGGCCCACCCAGGTGTAGGCTCTGGGTGTGACACTAACGAGCTCAGGTGCCTGGGTGAGCCTATCTTTGTTAGTAAGCAGGTTCCCAAGATTCTTAATGTGCTTCTTAATTCTTGGGAAAGCAAGGTGGATACCATAACAGAAGCCAAGGATCTGATGACTCTTCTCATGGATGAACTGATTGGAATCTTCAGACCTACGAGCTAAACAAGAAACAGGGAACGACGGTGAAGAAAGGAAAGAAGGAGAAGTCCATTGCCTTGAGAACATCTCAAACTGAGTTAACTGAAGGGGAGGATGAGATGGCTATGTCACTAGAAGATTTCAGAATATCATAAAGAAGCATCGAGGATTCCAAAAGAAAACCTCTGCCAGTAGAACCGCTACTGCAAATGATCTATGCCATAAATGTGGCAAGCCTGGTCACTTCATGAGAGATTGTCCTAGTCAAAAGCAGGAAACTCATGACACCATACCTCGTAAGAGGGGCCTGGTCCCAGACAATGCTCGAAGGAATGCACATGCTGATCAGTTGGTAAGAAAAGCCTTTGATGTTTAGGGAAATGATTCAAGTGAATCAGAAGAAGATGCAGAAAGTCATGAGGATGTTTCAATGATGGCTATTAAAGATGATGAAATCGGTTTCAACTCCATTTTCTCCTTAATGGCAAAATCTGATGCTGAAGAGGATTCAGACGAGGTTACTCTCTTTGATTTTAAGGATGATCTAGATACTCTTCATGTTGAAAAATTGAGGAAACTTGTTGCCCTGCTTATTGACTCTGTTGATGAACGAACCACTGAAAACATAATGTTGAATGAAAATTTAAGTTTGTGTGAGGATGAGAACTCTGCTCTCATGTCTCAAGTTTCTGAAATGAATGTAAGGATAGGTACTCTAGAAACCAACAACATAACACTTGAGGAAGACCCTGGTACCTCAGTAGGTGGAAAGAGAAAGCTCAGCATTTTTTAGGAAGAACTGGAAGAAAAGCTTAAAATCTTTGAGGCTAAGCTAGTTGCTTCTCTTGAAACAAATTCCCAATTGAGGAAGGATCTGAGTAGGGTCAAGGATGATTTAAACCACTCTCTAAAGTGGACTGACTCTTCTAAGATACTCTTGAACCTGTCTAGTCAGAGTTTCAATGGAAAGAAAAGGTTGGGATACAGACTAATAGAACCACCTTATAATCCTTATAGTAAATATGTGTTTGTATCTGATAATCTATTGTGCACCCACTGTGGTCGTAATGGTCATCTAAAAGAAAGGTGTGAGACTCTGAGAAAAGTAAAAGAAAAGTATGTGAAATTTGTCAGATTTGAAAACATTAATGACAAGGGACACAAGGCACCTGGTCCCCGTCATCATTTTAGTAAGAACACTCTGCCCCCTTGGACAGAAAGGTTTCTTATCAAGCCTTTAGATAGTTATTGGGAACTCCGTCTGAAGTGGGTTCCTAAATCTAACAAATGATTCTTATGCAGAAGAGAGGAATGAGTCAGTGTTGGTACATGGACAGTGGATGCTCAAGGCACATGACTGGAGACACTTCAAACTTCCTCTTTTTGAAAGCACACCAAGGTGGTGGTGTGTTGTTTGATGGTGGAAAGAAGGGCTCTATCCTTTGTATTGGCAGGATAGGGAGATCTGCTGATAATTTGATAAACAATGTACACTATGTGAAGGGTCTAAAATACAATCTTTTGAGTATATCTCAAATCTGTGATAAAGGAAATGAAGTCAAGTTCATGGCTGATAAATGTCTGGTTGCAAACTGTATAACCAAAAGGGTTGTTATGTCTGCTACCAGAGTCAAGAATATGTATGTTGCAGATCTTGACTCTATTGAAGGAAACAATTTGTCTTGTCTTAGTGCTCAAACTGATGATGCAGAACTGTGGCACCGACGGCTGGGTCATGTAAGTACTTCTTTGTTGAAGAAACTCATTACAGGGGACCTGGTCCGTGGATTGCCAAAGCTGAAGTTTTCAAATGATAAAGTCTGGATGGAAACATCAATCTTCACATCCACTAGACAATCTCATCTCTCCACTTGACTCAGGAATTCAAACTAGTTAGGTCTAAATCAAGAAATCTAGTTGCACATTCAGCATTTATATCATCCATTGAACCCAAGAACATCAAGGAAGCTTTGAAGGATGTAGACTGGGTAACTTCAATGCAGGAGGAGCTTCATCAGTTTGAGAGAAGCAAGGTGTGACACCTGGTCCCTAGACCACTTGACAAAACCATTATTGGGACCAGATGGGTCTTCAGAAAAAAACTTGATGAGCATGGGATCATTACTAGAAATAAGTCAAGACTTGTGGTACAGGGTTACAATCAAGAAGAGAAATTGATTATGATGAGACATTTACTCCTGTAGCGAGAATGGAAGCCATCAGAATCTTGATAGCATTTATCGCTCACATGGAATTCAAATTGTTTCAAATGGATGTCAAGAGTGCTTTGTTGAATGGGAACCTGAAGGAAGTAGTATATGTCAAGCAGCCTCCAGGCTTTGAAGATGCAGACCTGCCCAATCATGTGCTGAAATTGGACAAGGCTTTGTATGGGTTAAAACAGTCTCTCAGAGCTTGGTATGAACGCCTGTCAAAGTTTCTTCTCACTAATGGGTTCAAGAGAGGTAAAATTGATAATACCTTGTTCTTAAAATCCAGAGGTAAGGAATTGTTAATTGTGCATGTATATGTGGATGATATCATATTTGGAGCCACTTCAGACTCACTTTGCAAAGAGTTTGTTGATTTGATGAGTAGTGAGTTCGAAATGAGCATGATTGGGGAACTCACTTTCTTTCTAGGCTTGCAGATCAAACAGTCCTCTCAAGGCACTTCAACATGCCAAGAGAAGTACATCAAAGAGCTGCTCAAGAAATTTAATTTGCTCGAAGCAAAGGTGCTGGATACTCCCCATGAGCACAAGTGTGAAACTTGATATAGATGAAGATGGTGTAGAGGTAATTCAATTTTATACCTCACTGCAAGAAAGCCAGACATAGTGTTTAGCGTAGGGATGTGTGCAAGGTTTCAAGCAACACCAAAGGAGTTTCACCTGAAGGCAGCCAAACGTATCCTGAGATACTTGAAGGGAACTCAGGACATGGTCCTATTCTACCCTACTAGTGACTCTTTTGATCTTATAGGTTTTGCTGATGCTAATTATGCAGGTTTTCTGGTTGATCGAAAAAGCACATCAGGCATGGCACACTTCCTGGGATCAGCTTTGATTTCATGGGGAACAAAGAAGTAGAATTACGTGGCATTGTCTACTGCAGAGGCAGAGTATGTGGCTGTTGCATCATGTTGTGCACAACTATTGTGGATTAAGCAGCAGTTGGAAGATTTTGGTGTACTCACAGACACTATTCCTCTCATTTGTGATAACACCAGTGCCATGAACGTGGCCAAAAATCTTGTCCAGCACAAGAGGACAAAGCACATAGATGTGCCACATCACTTTCTAAGAGATAATGTTGAAAAGCAAAATGTGTTGATGAGGTTCTGCAAGACTGGAGATGAGTTGGCTGACATCTTTGCAAAGCCATTAAGTAAAGAATCCTTCATCAAAAATAGGATGAGGCTAGGGATGCACAAAATTACCTGACTCCTTGACAAAATTTGCACAAAAATCTTTCTTATTGATTATGTTAAGGAGGGCAGGTATCTATACTTGTTTTAATGTTTGTCATAAAAGAATTCACTTCTGGTACCTTAATGCAGGTATACACTTATGGTGTGTCTAGCTGAAGGGAAGGTTTAATCAAACAGGCAGAGTTACAAACTGAAAGGAGGACCTGGTCCTCATGAGGTTAGTATCACTTATGCTACACTATCTAAATGTCAACATCATTGCCACATGTCACTCGCCCATTCATCGCGTCAGTTTCAAACGTCTTGTCGCCTTTAAAACCAAAGGTCGCCACTGTTGGGACCCGATACCTTTTTGACTACAAATACTAATTCTCTTGGTGAGTCAATCTAAAATGTCTTCTAAAATATCTCTAAATTTATCTCCAAATTATGCTTCCCTCTTCTCTTCAAAATGCCTAACTCTGAGTCTTTTTCAAAGACACCTATTTGAAAACACTAGTTCATTCAACTTCTCCGTTCCTCCCCCAGAAGAGTCTCCATCCACCCCAATTTGTGGTGTTGGTGGAATGGATGAATTCATCACTCCGTCGGTCGACATCTTAGCCTTCCCTGTTCTTCACTCTGAGAATATTTTGGTTTGTTCTCCCACTCCGGTCTTATCTAGTGACAAATCCCAAAATTCAAAGGCACAATCTGTGACAAAACCTAATGTTAGACTTCCTTCAGAAAAAACTAAAGTTGGTTCCATGGAAGAGTCGTCTACCATATCTGAGAGATTGTTTGAAGGGGACTTGCTAGAAGGGAAAGGTCTTGAATCATATATCCTAACCGTTGGGGAAGAACTGGTGGCCGTTCAAAGCTTAGCCTTATTGAGAGGTGATGTTCAACCTACTCTTATGGAGCATGAACTAGAGTCACCGGATCAGGTCCCTCACAGAAGTGAGCCTTCTCTTTGACCAAACACCAAAATCCTTTGATGTTGGGAGCGATAAGGAAGAAGAAGAAGAAGAGATCTCATTAAGATGAAGCTCAAAGGGAATGCGAGGAGGAAACCAATCTCAAGTAAATGTTCCTGAGTTGGAAATAGTTAAAGGCACGTCTGTAATTGACATTGTTGGTAAATCTATTGAACGAGAAAAGAAGCGACAGAGAAAGGGGAAGGGAAAGTTGGTACTGTCTCACTCTAAAGGGGACAAAAGGAAGTATGTTACAAGGAGCGAATCACAAAAGGTTATGGGGAGTGCTATTGCGGCAAGCAAAGCCCAGACTGAGAGAATTAGGAAAAGGAGAAGAGAAGGGCTTGAACCTGAACAGCCTGCCTCTACTCCCCTGTCTATTGAGAACAGTGAGACTGAATCTGAGGATGCTGCCAAGTATGTGGCAAAAAGGAGAAGAGAAGCTGAGGAAGAAAGGGTTAAATCAAAGGGAAATCAAAAAGGGGGAAAGAAATCTCTTGTAAAGAGGGTGAAATCTCCTGCAAAGAGGGTGAAGGTTAAAAAGCATAAATCTCTTGCAAAAGGAGAAAAAGGGAGAAAGCAGTTGGAGGAACAACTCGTAAAAAGACCTGGTCCCAGGGTTAAATATCAAATCGAAGAAAAGGAATTGACTAGAGAGGAGCGGGTAGAGAAAATGGAGCAACAAAGAGTTTTGAATGGTAGAGTTTTTGACCCTGACATTCTAACAAAGTTTGGTATGGCCAATATGGTTGACGATGTTACCATTCAAGGCTGGAATCATCTTTTAGAACCACCAGTTCCATACTTGCACGAACCTGAAGTGCGTGAATTCTTCTAAAAAATGGAATTGCTGGAAGGTGGTGGAATCACAACTATTGTCAGGAATGTGAAGATTGGCCTTGATGAAGAAACTCTGGGAATCATTCTTGGAGTGCATGTGGTAGGAGTTCGAACTATTGAAGGTTGTAAACCAACTGGTGATTTCTCGAACCGTGCTACCAAACGAGGAGATTTCAAGCGTGCAAGGCTCCTTAAGAAGTTTCTCAAAGGGGAGTTTCAGTTGATGTTTGAGTTCATTAACAAAGTAATGGTGCCCAGGACTGAGAAGAGAATAGTGGCATCCGTTGCCGATCTCTTTCTCATGGAAAAGCTTGATGAGCTTGAAGAAATCAACCTTCCTGCAATTATGCTGGAACACATGCACAGGGTAATGACATGGAAGAATGCTAAGCACGACATTCCTTATAGGTATCTGCTAAACCTTGTTTTCAATCATTTTGAAATTCCATTTGGAAAAGGGGTACCTGGTACCACTAAGCAGATGTTCACTATGTCTACTCTACTAGAATGTGAGTGCATTGAGGTACAGGCTATGGGCAGATCTCAGGTGGTAAATGTTCTGGAGAAGCAGGCTACTATTAAGAGGGAAGTGACTAATCTCACCAAGATTCTGAGCGATAAGGAAGTTGAAATCACTAGGCTCAAGTCTGAATTGCAGAAGGCTGTTTCCAGGGGACCTGGTACCAGTGAGGGTCATGAGCAGGTGCTCAAAGAGTTGAGAGATGAAAATACAATGCTGCTAAAGACAAATGCCTCTCTCAGTGAGGAAATTAAGTCCCTAAACAAACAACTTATTCAGGCCCATGAGAGTGTTAATGAGCGCCTGATGTTGTTGATGCATACTTTTAATCCCTCCCCTCCTCCGTCCTAAATGTGTCTTGTCTCTCTAGTTGTATTTTTTTTGTTCCACCTTATAATCCTCAACTCTTGTGGCTTTATGTTGTTTTGAATGACTACAGTGGTCAGTATTTGTGATATAATGCTAATTCGGGTGTTGCCCTGTTCATGTGTGGTTTGATTATCTCTTTATGCTTTCATACGCATGTTCTGTGTGGCCTATGGCCCTGAATTCTTGCTTGCCTCGCATTTTAACTTGAATATGTTTACTGCTTCACCTTTTCAATGATGTCAAAAGGGGGAAGTTTGTTGCAATTGGGTAAGGGATTCGGGAACACTGATTAAGGGGGAACAATTGATTAAGGGGGAAGGGGAACACTGATTAAGGGGGAACAACTCTTATACTGATTGTTTGAATAAATGTTTTCTACACTCACACGAGGAGATAAGCAGGTTGTTTGTCATCATCAAAAAGGGGGAAATTGATAAGTGCTAATGCTCTTAGATGTTTTGATGATCTCCTCACAAGTGCAGGGACCTGGTCCTCTGCAGAGTATAAATACTCGTCCAGTGGCAATATGTTGTACAGCTGTAAAAGTTGTCCGTGTAAGGAAGTTGGTGAAGTTGTAGAGTACTTCACCAATCAGAAGCGACGAGGTTGTTTGTACGTTGGGTAATAACTCTTCATGGTATATATCAAATAACAAACAACATTATTCATATTCATTCAAAGAGAGATACTTTCAAGCTTCAAAATAGCAAGGGACCTGATAGAAGTGTTTTTATTGCTTTATGTTTCTGCTGTAATTTTGTTTGGTTGTAATAGTGCTTATATTAAAGGAATCTGTCACGCCCCGACCTACCCCCTAGATGCGGACACGGGACCTAGGACCACAAGTGATCCCAAGCTAACCCTCTTGGCATGATCATGAGCATACTAAATATAAACTGAATAATAGAAACTGTGCGGAAGCTATAATCATAAATAAATCTATAATGATAGGGAATACCCAAATACTATAACTGAGATATATGAAAACTGATGAGTCTAATACAAGGAAGCTATTAACTCAATACTAAGATGAATCTATCTATGTCTGAAAATGGCCTTTAACTGACTAGAAATGTTGGGATAGGCCCCAGCTAAGTTTAGCAAAACTGAAACTAAAGGACTAAAAATACTGAAAAGAAACTCATGACTATTGTCCTCGGAGAATGAGGACTCACCACTGATTCTGCTGAACTAGAGATCGGGAACCGATCTAAGCATGATCTGGATGCTGAGAACATGTACCTACATCACGAGAAGATGTAGCGCAGAGTATGCGTCAGTACTTGAAAGGTACTGAGCATGCATGATAGAGTAAAGTTGAATAAGGCATATAACTGAACAAGCAATAAAGCAAGTATAATATGCATAAGATGAGATACTGAATCTGAACTAACTGAATGCAATGACCAATTTATAACATGCTGACTGAATACTGAATGAACTGTAAATGTGGTCAATGCAATAGAGT
>JAJOOS010024013.1:0-10098 GCA_029582725.1 Solanum chiquidenum
TTAGATATGGTCACTTGAGTTTTGGTGGATTAAAAACTCTCCAACAGAAAAATATGGTGATAGGCATTCCAGAAATTCTCATCCCCTCCCAAGTTTGTGAAGAATGTGTTGTTGGCAAACAACATCGCTCTCAATTTCCAAAAGGGAAGTTGTGGAGAGCAAAAGCTATTTTGGAACTAGTGCATTCAGATATTTGTGGCCCAATTAGACCAATTTCTAATGGAGGTAAAAGGTATTTCATTACCTTTACAGATGATTACTCTCGAAAAACTTTGGTGTATTTTTTGCAGGAAAAATCAGAAGCTTTTGGAGTGTTTAAAACCTTCAAAGCTCATGTAGAAAATGAAACTGGAAAGGCCATAAAGACTCTTCGAACTGATCGTGGTGGCGAGTATTGCTCAAAAGTCTTTAAAGATTTTTGTGAATCTAATGGAATTCGAAGAGAGCTTACCACTGCTTATACACCACAACAAAATGGTGTATCAGAGAGAAAGAATAGAACCATTCTCAATATGGTGCGGAGTTTGCTAGCAAGAGGAAGAATGGAAAAGACCTTCTGGCCGGAAGCGATAAATTGGAGCGTTCACGTATTGAATAGAAGTCCAACATTTGTTGTTCAAAACATGACGCCGGAGGAGGCTTGGAGTGGAAGAAAACCATCTGTAGATCACTTTCAAATTTTTGGTTGCATTGCATATGCACATGTTCCAGACGAGAAAAGGAAGAAGCTTGATGACAAAAGCGAAAAGTGTATCTTTGTGGGTGTTAGTGAAGCATCTAAGGCATATAAATTGTTTAATCCACGGACGAAGAAAATCTTAATCAGTAGAGATGTCATTTTTGATGAAGAAAGCACTTGGGACTGGAGTATGCAGCAATCTACTCCATTTGTATTTGATATTGGAGTCGAAGAAGCAGCTGCAATGCCCGAAACTGCAGAGAACTCAGCTCCTGCAGTGGCTGAAATTCCATTAGCTCCTGCTGAAATTTCACCAACTGCTGAATCTTTACCAGCAGCTCTAGAAGAAATTGATGCAGCAGCTCAGTCTCTCCGTCGTGTTCGCAGAAAGCCCGCGTGGATGGTGGATTATGAGGTAAAAGGAATTAATATTGTTAATGATGATGCAATTACTCATTTTGCATTATTTGCAGACTGCGACCCGACAAGTTTTGAGAGTGCTGTTAGAGAAGAAAAATGGAGAAAAGCGATGGATGCTGAAATAGAAGCTATTGAAAAGAACGATACTTGGGAGCTTGTTGATCTTCTTGGGAAGCAAAAAATTATTGGTGTCAAATGGGTCTATAAGACGAAGCTGAAAGAAAATGGTGAAATTGATAAGTATAAGGCACGGTTGGTGGCTAAGGGATACAAGCAGGAGTACGGTGTGGACTACGCTGAAGTTTTTGCTCCAGTTGCAAGGCACGACACTATCAGAATGCTAATTGCGTTAGCGGCACAAAATTTGTGGCATGTATTCCAATTAGATGTCAAATCAGCTTTCTTACATGGATACTTGGAGGAAGAGGTATTTATCGAACAACCCCCTGGTTATGTTAAGATTGGTAATGAGCACAAGGTTTATCGATTAAAGAAAGCCCTTTATGGACTAAAACAAGCTCCACGAGCTTGGTATAGCCGCATTGAGGCTTATTTTCTGAAAATGGGTTTTCAAAAGTGTCCATATGAGCACACGCTTTTTGTGAAAATTGGGGAGAACGGAAAAATGTTCATTGCTTGCTTATATGTTGACGATCTTATATTCACGGGGAATAGAAGTGTCATGTTTGATGAATTCAAGAAGTGTATGATGAATGAATTCGAGATGTCCGATCTTGGTAAGATGCATTATTTTCTTGGTTTAGAAGTGGTGCAATCTGATGAAGGGATATTTGTTTCTCAAAAGAAGTATGTGCGAGAAATTTTAAATAGTTTTGAGATGCAGAATTGCAATCCAGCCAACATTCCAGTTGAGTTTGGTTTGAAACTTAACAAAGCTGGGAGCGGAAAGAAGGTGGATAGCACATTTTACAAGCAAATTATCGATAGTTTAATGTATCTAACTGCTACAAGACCAGACATCATGTATGATGTTAGTCTTGCAAGTAGATATATGGAGTGCCCGACTGAAATGCATCTCCTAGCTGCGAAGAGAATTCTGCGTTACCTACAAGGAACCAAGGATTTTGGAATTTTCTACATGAAAGGAGAAAAGTCAGATTTGGTTGGCTTTACTGATAGTGATTATGCTGAAGATCAAGATGATAGAAAGAGTACTTCGGGTTATGTGTTTGTGCTAGGTGCAGGGGCTGTGTCGTGGTCCTCTAAAAAACAAACAATTGTTACATTATCAAGTACAGAAGCTGGATTTTTTGCTGCTACATCTTGTGCTTGTCAAGCTATTTGGCTTAGGAGAATCCTTGAAGAGCTGCAGTTCAAGACGAGAAGAGCCACTATAATATTTTGCGACAACAATTCATCCATCAAGTTGTCAAAGAATCTTGTGAACCATGGAAGAAGCAAACACATTGATGTGCAGTATTATTTCCTGCGAGATCTCAATAATGAAGGAACAATAGAGTTGCGGTACTGCCGAAGTGAAGATCAGTTGGCCGACATTTTTACCAAACCTCTCAGATTTCTCCCTTTTCAAAATCTGAGGAGGTCGATGGGTATCGACACTATGGAAGATTTCAAGAAGCTGAAGTTAAACTGAAGCTTACATGCTTTCAGTTTAAGGGAGGAATAGTATGTTACATAGAGTCCTATTAGCAAATAAGGTCAAATTATTTCAGCTTTGTCCTAGTCTTTAGGAGTAGTTTATCATGGCTTTATTTCCTATTTTTTAGGAGTTAGTGGTTCCAGTTTGTTTTAGCTTAAAACGTTATGTATTTGTCATATAAAATTTGCAGTTGCAGAGCACAAAACAAGCAGCAAAGTAGTTCCCTTTCTTCTCAACGTTTCGACTCGTTTTCTCTGTTTTTGTTTACTGTCTGTTTCATTATCTTGCTTTTGTTTACAAGGCTCACGCTCTCTTTCAAGCTCGCCATGAACTACACCGGAAAGTACACCTGAAAGAAGGAAGGATTCAGCTAAAGAGGAAACACTTAGACAGAAGAATTGAAAGGAATACTCACCTTTTGGTAGCTGCAAGATCTGCTATACACAACAAGATGGTCATGAAGAATGTTGCACCTTCGAGAATATCTCCAGGCGGAGGACAGAGAGAAGGAAATGAGGAGCATGGAGAAATGGAAAGAGCTTAGTGAGCATTTTAGGAAATCCTATTTTATAGGGTCTTGTTTTTATAATCTGATGGGCCGTCTGGGCCTCTCATCTTTGTATGTTGAAAACTTTGGCCTTTTAAGACATTAATAAAATGGACTCCACGTCCAAATTAAATTAAAAGATAAAAAAAAGGCGTTAAGTGCATAGTTAAGACTATTTTGAACATGCCTTTAAATATAAAAAATTATTTTCTTAAATATACTTAGTAAAGATTTGTCATTTTTTTTCTCTAAAAAGTAAGGGACTTGTTAGAAAAGGCAGCAATTGGAAGGAAATCAGAGAAAAAGATGGATCCTCCTCATTCGCACACACAGTTACTGAATAGCTGGCGTGGTGCCAAATTTATTTGGCGTGCTGTTCTCATCTTCAATCTCGGCCTCGGTGGTAAAATCCTAAACCTCACTGCTCTAGTTTGCCTTTCTTATTATAAGTTTCATGCATTTCTGTATAGGGTTTAAACTTTTATTGGCAGAAGAATGTGTTTCCACTTGATATCGTTATCTACTGTGCAAAAGTTGTATGTGTGTGGGTGGAGTATGCTTTATTTCTGGAAATTATTTCTTGTTGGGTTTGGTTTAGTGGGAGTAAGAATTTTGGCACAGTTTTCTAAGAGCTGGTGATATTTGCTTAATCTGCTTGCTTATATGAAAATGAAAGAATTTGATTGAGTTCTGGGTTGCATTTTGTTGTGCATATCATGTATTGGATGATAAATTAATGTGGTTGTATTTAATATTTTCTTGCCTTGAGGAGATGCAATGTTTTATGACTTGTGAGAATGAAAGTTAACAAGCTCCAAATGTTGCTTATGTCCGTTGATTCATGATCCTTTGTTTGCAATTATGGATTTTGACATAGTAGCCTGAATGGAATAATTGCTTCTTCGTATCCATTCAGAAACATGCTACTTTGTAACTTATGTTTAGATCCTTACTTTATTACAGAAAGAATTCGGGCCATTTAGTTTTTTGGGATCCAGTCGTTTCGTCTAGAAGATAAAAAAGGAAATTCACTTCACTTAAGTTCCCCTTTGTGCTTGTCTATGTAAATGAGTTCTTCGAGTTAAGTGTTGCAGATTTAGAGGATTGGCAGTGTTTCTGTTTAACCTTGTGTCTATGTAAATGAGTTCTTTGAGATGAGTGGTGTTTCTGTTTAACTTTAATCCTACTATGCCGGATTTTTTCTCCCTCGAAAACCTAGAGTTGGACTTGTGATTTTCTAGACATATCCTCTTCAATTCTTTGAGTTTCTCTTTCCTGTCTCGGTATTAAATGTTGTTTCATTGGATACTTGATTCAATTATCAGAATTAGAGTTCTGCTCCTATTATTATTGATTCAAATTAGGTCTTGACTAATTCTGTGAATTAGAGTATACATGCAACATTTAATCGTGGAAGACGAGGCAACGGCATGAACTATTGATAAGAATAAATGCAATGGATAAATTGACACGTTTACTTATTAGTTCTTCTTGTTCTTGGGCAATGGGTTACCATGCAGCAGTCTGAACCTATCGGTGGATTCACTTCTCCACCTGACCTTATTTCAGTTTATGACGTAGATACTTTGCTTACTTACTATTTTTATGAGGGAAAAACATTTTTATTGACTCAACCTTTGTAGTACACCCTTCAAATGCTTTTTCCCCCTCACTGAAGTGTAACATTTTAGTTTTAATCTTTAAGTATGGAGCCATCCTCCTATTTAAAAAAGTGTGGAGCCATCTATCTAAAATGCTCCATATCAAGTATGTCATGGAAGGTGGCATGAACTTGCCTTCCAATTCCTGGCTAGCATTTTACGTAAAATTGTCATTCTTTACATGTTCTAATGGCTCAGATTCCTTGACTTCCTAATAAATTGACAATTTTTTCTACTTTTGCAGCTTACCTCTTTACAAGACCTGCTAAGAAGGAAAAAAAAGCTATCACTAGACAACCCATTACTCCAGCTGAGGTTACCACTCCCACTCCACCCGCTCCTCAAAATTTTGAACCCATCTTTTCTCCTATTCCAGAACCTGTGAAGGTGCCAGAGCCCCTTTCTGTAAAGCAGCAACACAGTGTTTTTGGATGGATGCTAAAAGAGAAAGAGGATGGTCAAACCTCAAAACCGAGAGGAGAAGAAGATTATCAATGAAGAAAATGCTCTACTGAAGCAGTTCATACGAGCAGATTCCACCCTGAAGATCTGATGTAACGTAAATGTTTCTTGATTCAAAATTTTCTTAGGCTGCTTACCATCATTTATGACTTGACATATTTTTTTTGTTACCTTCAATCTAATTGATACTGTTACTTTTTGAGTAGGCAATATAGATAATAGATGATTTGGTACAGTAGAATTTTTTATTGCTAGTGGAGGAAACTAATGGAGTTTCACGACTGTTTCGTTTATTCAAATGAACTTTTTCTCTCTGCACTTCATAAGATGGTCATTTATGTTGATTTCATGAGTTATCAAAATTTTTTAGTTGTTTATTCTTGTTAGTTGATAGGAGTATTTATAAAATTTGAACTTTTTTCTTGACCTATTTGGTTACCAAACAACAGATACACACCAAATATACACTTTCCATGTCAAATTTTGTCTTAAACCAGGAAAAAAGAAATGCACAAACCACCTTCCTTCAAACCCTATTGTCCAGAAAAAAATAGAAAAACAACTAGCCATAGCATAAAAAAGATAACATCGATGTGGACGCTCAATGTTGGACCAAAAGTATATGTTCATTTATAATCTCTAGTTGCAACTGGCCAATCTAGTATTCCAAGCACTTTCTTATACTGCTCACTTTTTCTCAAGTTCTCATATTGCTTTATCACAACCCTGAAGCTAATCACTTAAAAGCTTTTTAATGATTTGCCAACCTACTTCTTATTGCAGTTTTGGCAGTTTGAATGCTAACCTTTTTCTTATTCTACTTCTGTTTAATGATTTGCCAACCTAAATGTTGCTTTTGTTGCATAATCCTCAAAACACACTCATGTGACATTCTTGCTTACCCGAAACCCCACTACCCGGATGAGAACAAAAAGTATTTGCATATGACAATATTGATTTATAAGTTTTTGCATGCCTGTGTGTATGTTAGAACTGGGTTTTGGATAATGTTTTGTTTTGCCATTATGTTGACAAAGGTGGATCCAGGATTTGAATATTATAAGTTCCTACTGCAATCCATATAATTTACTGTAATCCAAGGTGTACTATTTGTACTAGTGTAGTGAATTTTGTTTACACATACATGTTCTGAGCCAAAGTTACAGGGTTTGGATGAACCGATAACTATTGCACAACATCCCATTTGTTCTTGGATTTCTGTGCAGAATGTTTTGCCGCCTGACATTGTTATATACTGTGCAAAAGCTGTATGTGGATGGATCGTTATGTTTACTGTCGGTACTTGGTCAGCCACCTTGTTATTTTTGGCTATTATTTCTTATCTGGTGTAGTAAGAATATGAAGTTTATTACAGTTATATTAGAGCTTTAATGCTCTATCCTTTGATAACTGCCCAAACTCTGTTCTTTTGGATGAGAATGAAAGAAATTCAATAGGACTTTGTGTATCATAGTCAAGATGCATTTTATAGTTCATAGCATGTATCGGATGATGAATAAATATAGTAGTAGTTGATTTGAGTATATTCTTGAGAAAGCGGCGATGTTTTGCTGATTTCAGATTGATTCATGATCCCTTTTCTACAGATTTGGACAGAGTAGTTTTGACACAGTGTAGTTGATTCTTGCTATCCATTCAGTATTCAGTATTAACATGCAAGTCTAGTATAACTATGTTTAGATTTTCTTTATTACAGAAGGAATTTGGGCCTTTAATTTATTGGATTTCAAGTTGAACTTTTCTGAGCAGTCATTCCGTCTATGAAAATATATAAACCTC
This sequence comes from Solanum chiquidenum, assembly GCA_029582725.1. Lineage (NCBI taxonomy): Eukaryota > Viridiplantae > Streptophyta > Magnoliopsida > Solanales > Solanaceae > Solanum > Solanum chiquidenum. Next base: position 7,191 of record JAJOOS010024013.1, read on the forward strand.
CTTCATAACTGAAGCTCCTCTTTCTGCTTGACATCATGGAATATAAATGAATTCTTCACAATGAATATTGCAAATTTAGAAAACTGGTGGTGTTTCTGTTGTGGTTTAATCTGGATTTGAAAGATTAACCAGTGATTTAACAGCCACATATTGGTAACAGTTCTCAGAAATGACTTCTTTGAGTGTATCTTTCTTTTCTCTGTATACATATGTTGTTTCATGGGTATTTGATTCAATGATCAGAATTGGATAATTATAGAGACAGACGCTGAGTTCGGCTACTATTTTATTCGGTAAAAAATTAGGTCCAACCTTCCTAAGTGGAGTTTGGAGAGGGTAACATGTATGCAAACTTTATCTCCGTCTTTATAGGATAGAAAAATTATTTAAACAAGTGTAACAACAAATATTAATACACATGAGAGAGAAAAAAAATAAAGAAAGAAAAAGGAAGAGGAAAAAACTAGGGAATACATAAATCATACTACTAGAAGTACGATAACACTTGACTAATCTACCACTACTCTTATATTCTAATCCTCGATCTATATACCTTCTTATCATGTCCTTAATCAATTGAAGTTGTGTGATATCATATCTAATCACCTCTCAAATTCTTCTTAGCATATAATTTCTTCTTAAAATCAGTTTATTTTGGACTAATTCATATCCTACTACATTAGGAGGCAGTATCCATGATATGATTTGATACATCATTATTTTTTGTGGTTAGTGGACCGGATTAAAGGAGTCGCCTTACTGGTTTGTTAGATGAAATGATCTTTTTGTTACTACATTTAGTAAAATAATTATTTGTGTTTGATATTTCACAAGTTATCCATATTGAAGTCAAATGGGTGGATTAGATTAAATTTAAGTAGGGTAAAATCAGTTGAATCAATAAACTGATTTAGTAGGCGTTTGGCTGTATTTTTATGAAAATATAAAAAAAAAAATAGTTTTTATTTATAAAATGACAAATATATTCGGAAATTGGAGTTGTGCTTGCTATAAAATAGATTAAAGTTGTTTTAGAATTTTTATGAATAATGTGGAGTGAAAAATGTTACTCCCTCCGTCCCATTTTATATGGCAACATTTTCTTTTTAGTCAGTCCAAAAAAGAATGTCACATTTCCTTATTTGGTAAGTATTTAAAAGTATAATTCCTCTTTTACCCTTGTTGGTCCCACTTAATCTTGAAAAGAGTACTCTAATACATTTCTTAGGAGAGAGAAAAATAAGTCTATTTTTTTGAAGGACAATTTGGTAAACATTTTAAAGTTTTTATCTATTTATTAAACTCCGTGTCCGGTCAAATGTTGCCACATAAAATGGAACGGAGGGAGTATAACATATTTGTACTATAGTGAATGTCTATTATGTGGAGTTTGTTAGAGAAAAGTTAGGAATCCTATGTAGAGATCAAGTCAACCTTCCCCTATATATAAATAAAGAAGTTTTCTTCCTCGTAAATCAGATCTGTGAATCCCTAAATATCATTCAAGAGGAATAAGAAGTCTTATCTCTTCTCTCTACTTTATTCTTCTTGTTGTTTTATATAATTTGATAACACGATTAGTAGAAAACTGGTAACTGATGTTGTTCAGTTTAATAAGTGGGTGAGTGTATGTCAGTAGGTATGCGAAAGATTTTAATATGGTTGAGGCTCAACCAACAATAGTTGTGTGAGGCTCCATTCAATTTTTGACACTTGGATTTGTGGGTTCCATTTTAACACCACACACTCTCACATTCATTTTTTCAAATTCCTCCCTTTTCCTCATAATAAGTATTTTACCTCTTCTTTTTTTTTAATAGTCTTAAATTTTTATTTTCCAAAAGTCAAATAGAAATATGTAAATTAATATCAATTCAAGTTTTAGCCTTTTTTCCCCGTGATTGCTAATATGATTAAAAATTGAACTCCATTATAATTATAGTCTTCTTTTCTTGATTTATATATTTTTTTGGTTGATTTTTTTTTAGATTTTTAATTTAAATTTCAATAATAAGTGCAACACCAAGTACAAAATATTTCTAAAAAAAATTGAAGAACGAGTGATTTTAGAATACTTATAGGTATGCTCTCACTTACTCATTGGTGAGCTTTTTCGGTATAATTTTTTTTTAAAAAAAATAGTTCTGATTGATGATAGTTGAATTAACTAATAATGAATAATTAAAGGACTAAAAACAAGTGATTTTGAACATAAAATCAATTTTTAAAATCATCATAATAAAATTACAAATCAAACTAGAAAGTGAAAAAATTGAATTAAATTTATATAAAGGTAACTAGTTTACAAATAAAAAGAGTAAAAATTTAATTTTACACAACACACACACACACACTATATATATATATTTAAAGAGGGAGATATTTTTATAATCAGTTTGGTGGTTTTTCGATTTATTTTTACTTTGAAACCAAAACTAATTATGTCAATTTTTTTTTAAATAAAAAGAAAATAAATTGAAGTAAAAGAAATATTCAATTTGACTAAATTTTTATTTAGTTCGATTTTTGATATTCAGTGAATACTTCTTAATACAAATATAAAGTGTGTGTGAATTTCTCATTCAAAATTTATCTTTTAAATGTATCCTAGGAATTTGATTCAATTTTTTGAGATGTAAAATAAAAAATTTAAAAGATTTTTTTTTCTAAGGCTACAAGGAATAATTATATTTTAATTGAATTGGTTGAGAGGTGACAATTTTTTAAATTGATTTAGCTGAGGGACAAAAATGATTAATGGGAAAGAAAGAGCCAATCAAGTTACTAACTAATAAAGAGTACAAAGAATTGAAAAAAAAAACTATGAAAAAGAGAGGAATATTGAACAAGGAGTTAAAATATTTTGGAGGGAAAAGAGGGAAATTTGGGGGGGGGGGGGGGGAAAGGT
>JAJOOS010024014.1:0-16091 GCA_029582725.1 Solanum chiquidenum
TTTTAGGGAGTAGGGGTGGTTAGGGCTTGGGTGAGGTACAAAAACACCTAAATTTTTAAAATTTGAATTCAAAAATTAAAATTTTAAATTGTTAACTTGTTTGGTTGGAGGGGTTGGGGCTGGTTTGGTGGTATGGGAGCCGGGGTAGGAATTTTTTTTAAGTTTGATTTTTATTTTTTTTGGATAGGGAGGATCAGGGTTGTGTGGGGTAAAAATTTGTTTTTTGTTGGTAATTTGAGGTAGGAGTAGAGTTTTGGAAAAAGTTTTTCCTAATATTTGAAGGGCAGTCGTTTTCTTTGAATTGAAGGAAAATAAGTTGATTTGGAAAACATTTTTCAAGACATTAACCCAACCAAACATGAGAAAATTAGAAAATTTCTTCATACCAAACACACCCATAGTGTTCCGTGCTACCAATGCTTTCTTTTGAGTTTCCACTCTAGTTTGTCTAGAGAAATATCATGCATACATGAGTAACCATGTTAATGGCTTTCTTTGGTAACAAGAAGATTTGCGTCTCATATAAGTCTATATTTCAAAAATCACTCTTAATCAACAACATTCTGTCACTATATGAGAGCAACTTTGAGGACCAACACTTGATCCTGGCCATTATTCTTTCAACTAGAGGCAAACATTGTTGTATGTTCAGTTCCCATGAGGAGAGGGGAACTATTAAGTACTTGAATGACGTCTCTCCTAAGGTGAATTGCATCTTAGTTATAATAAACTCTTTGAGTGCCTAAGTTCCTGATTTGCTATGTACGTCAATAAGAGTTGAGGTTATAGAAAGGTGACTATAGAGGCAGAATGAAGCTAAGAGAAGTAACTCAGAAAGAAGTCCTAGAAAGAATTTTAGTATCTGCATATGATCTATCAAGGAAAATTTAGTAGTCATGTGATTAGAGTTGTCGGATTGTCACGACCCAAAAAATGACGTGATGACACTTGTCTATTCCCACCAAGACAAGTCAGCCTCAACCCAATAAAATGAAAGAAAAGCGGAAAGATAAAGCAAGAACAAGATAAAAGCGAAAAACTTATTTTTCTATTAACACTCCAAAGTCTGATTGTCATCACTTTTACAAGTCACTAATGTAAAAATAGAAATCGAAAGATAAATACAAGTTTCAATGTTTTTGTTTTTCAAGTAGAACAAAACATAAGGTAGAGGAATAAGAGGGTCCGCCAGGATGACAAACAACTACCTCTCAAAATCCTTGATAAGCCCTGAAATCAAAAGAAGAAGAAGGAGATCACACGGGTCCAGGCTCGGAACCTACATAAGTGTAGAGGCTAGGAGTGAGTATCAATAACATTGTACCCAGCAAGCAACCTAATAAATAAGGCAACCTAGCTAGAATTCGAATATTCTTTTCCATTCCAACCAAACCTCTTCAAACTACAACCTGCACATAAATAAGCTCGACCAACTTAACAGTTCTACAATAACAGTTCACAAGGCTCAATATACAACCAACATGTATCACGTAGTCAAATCATAAGTATCAAATACATCAATCACAATTAATCAATGAGTCAATCATAAGCATCAAAATGCATCAAAACACAAGAATCAACTCTCGCTGGAACCCTTTCCCATCGACATTGTGTCATATCGCTAGCCGGAACCATTTCCCATCGACTTTGTATCAAATCACTAGCTGGAATCATTTTCCATCGGCTTTATATCAAATCACTAGCCAGAACCAGTACCATCGGTTTTATATCAATCGCTAGCTCGAACCATTTCCTATCGACTTTATATCAATTGCACTTACCAGAAATGACCTCGGCATCAGGAGTGTTTTATTTGGAAAATATAATTTGGACTGGTTTAAGAGTCGCCACTTAATTTTTTAAGAAAAATCAAGAAAAACTTATTTTTTCAAAAGATTAAAACAGTAAATCGATTGAAAATATACAAAGGGGTTCGAGGTTCTTATTAGCATTTCGGGAAGGGTTTGAAAGCACCCGAAACGCCCGCTAATACGCGGTTATCCGATAATTAATTATTTGGCTAAAAATAATTTTAACTTAGTTTGACTTGAAAAAAGTGAACTACTTTATAGCTGAGACCTATTTTAATAGAAAAATAATGAAATATTATCTAAGTGAATTATTTCATAAACTTATTTATTTATCATTTATTTATTTTTTCAGTCAAGTGAAGATGGATAATTTAGTTAAGTAAGTAATTCAAAATGGGTGTCTTTTGGGGAATTTGAATTTTTCAACTTTAAGGTTAGCGACGAATATTAACAAAACATATAAACACAATAAAATAGAGAGGGAAAGAGACTCGGGCCCAAGCTTGGTTTTTCTGTCCACCTGGACCAACACTTGGGCCTAGTTTTGTTTTGGACCAAAAATACCCAATTCTCGCCACCTGTCCTAAATTCTAACAATAATAATAAGTAAAATAACAAGGGCTTAGGCCCCAAAAGTAACAAAATACAAAATTTTGAATTAAGAGTAGGCCTTTGGCCCAATCTTTCAACTTCTCGATCTCTTGCTTCTTTCGACTTCTCGACCTGTTCGTCAATTTTCCATGACCGGTTGACTCGATAAATTTTGGGCCTCTAGGGCCCGTCCGAAATATGAAGTGGGGAGAGATGGAATCCAGTAGGGCTCAGAAGGTGTTGCATACAAGAAACGAAAGAAAGAATAAAATTAGTATATGAGACAGAAGCAAATGAAGCATAATTCGATTGAAGTAGAGGATAGCTTAAGCACTTAGAAATTCAACACGCAACCAAACACACCATAAGACGAATGAATACCACTTTACCGATAGGGAGAAGCACTTGCTATTTTTCCAACTCGTGGTTAATAGTGGCGGAAAGAAAATCAAGGCATGGTGGAAGTGATATATTTACTACTAGATTATTACAATCTAAGCATAAGGAAATCTCAAGGGGTATGCTCAAACATATTTCAACTAAACCAAGACAAATAGATTGAAAGCAACTAATCAGGGCAATCAATTGACAAAAAATAATTATGAGAACACAATGAGCTCAGTTAAATATCATGCTTCACACCATATGTATATTTTATTCTTTATTTTAAAACAAAACAAAAGTTGTGGCCTACGCCCCATTTATTGCCCACTGTCAGAGGAAGTTAACAGATAACACTTATTCCATAAGTATGAGTAATCCAACTAACAAGCTCATACATGCTTGCATACACATACATCCAGAATAGTTTCAACTTTAGTTTTAGCAAAAAAAAAAGGAAAGACACGTGGAAGATAAACAACTCTTGACATATGTTATATCATTTTAAAATATACTAGTGCTAAATAATTGAAATTGATAAGAGTTTGAAAATTTCCTACAAAAGAGACAATGACAACAATAGAATAAACTCTTAGTGACACATTACGAGATTCTATGGCCTGAGACGGTGAGACTCGTAGGAAAGCGAAACAACCAAAGATTATTGACAACAACATGCTATTATTTTAACTATACGCAGAAGACTTTACCGAATATATATAAAAAAAAGTAATACGTCTTACTCAAAACCGAATCTGAATAACATGAAGGTTATCGATTAGCGAAACATGGAGAACTTAAACATAATAGGATTTCAAATGTGCAAACTTAACATCAAACTAGTTCAAACACGACAAGACAATCGTCACACATTCATGAGAACCTAAAGAAATGGAGGACAAACAGGCTGTTGCATCTAATGGACAATGGAAACAACAACGTTGAACCTCCGCATTAACTAACTTTAAGACTTTGGCGTAGCACCCATCAAGACACGAAATCCGCATACTTATTCAACTCATTAAAAGGAAACATTTGAGGATGCTTACAGATAAAGGCAGATAGATTAAAAAAAAGGGCAGAGAAATGCCAATGAATCTTCAAAGACTAGACTCGCTATTACGCCGACTTAACGTAATGATTTAGAACATACACATCATATTGAAATGACATCAATCTTAGTATTAACTAACAGCCGACCACCAACTAAAAGAAAAGGATGTGAAGAACATTATCAAGGGTTTTTACCTTTTGAAGTGCAGCGAACAAGGACAACAAGCCGACGACTACGACTCTTCCACCACAAAATTCAAACACTAGCAGCGATTAGGAAATCTGGGCAAAATGTTGGACCCAAAACACTGAAATTAGTTCTCCTCCTCTGTTTTCCTTGAAGTATTGAATATCTATTTAGTTATTTTCGCTTAAGCTATTATATGTATTTTCTGTTCTAAAACGAAGATTTTCCCCCAAAAAAAAAATCCCCCTTCTTTTGTAGAAGAACAAGGTATTTATAGTGGAGAATTAGGGTTCGAATTTTTGGGGGGAAAGTGATAAAACTTGGATTCAAACGACCAAATTTGAAATTCAAATCCTCCAAAACTTACACCAAAATAGGGAAACACCCTTTTCCGAGTTCTTCAACCCCATTCCGAAAGGGGAAGGGGAGATCGCGTGTTGCTGCGATTGTCATATTAAATGTTGATAGGGACGGGAGGAAGAAGACAATAAGAGACAGTGTACTGCCTCTGCTCCTCGCTGCTTGCCGTGTATTTTGACAGAAAAATTGATGTTGTTGGAGCCATTGGATTGTCGTTTCGAGCTTCTACTGGCGTCGTTTGGTGCGATCGTGAAGATGGCATCTGTGAATTTGTTGTTTGTTGTCGTGTTTTAGCATTGGAGTGGTGGGTCTAAATTCTTTGCTTTGGAATGGGCCAGGTTGGGGGTTTAAAAGATGGGCCAGCTGAATTGCCTTTGCTGGACATGTTGAGTTGAGGGAAATAAAGGGGATGGGGTCGGTTGGTGTATGCTGTTGTTATTATTTTAGTATTGTTGTCTGTATGTGGGTATTGATGTGGAGATTAAAATGGAACGTGGGAAAATGGACAAAGAGGTTGGGCTATAATATGGGGTTGTGGGCTGCTGAAGATCTGAAGGAACGGCCCAATTAATTGCAATTATGGCCAACCAAAGTTTAAGAGATAGCCAAATTAATTTGATTAATGAATTTGGCTAAAATTAAATAAAATGAATTAATATTAATTAATTAACGAGCTTCTTAATCTTAATGAAATAAAATAATTAATTGAATTATAAACTAGTTAATTTAAAAATATAAACTATTACTTAAACCAAACTAATTGAAAAAATGTTTAACTAAAACTAAAATAGTTTTTTGAGACAATTTTGAATATTCGTAAAATATACTAATTATATACATCACTTATTTAAAACATATATATTATTCAAAAATTGCAAAAGCGACAAAGCTATTCAAAGTATCTTGAAAAATATTTTGAATTTTATAAAGCTAATTATTTCAAATTGTTTGGAATTTAAGAAGCTCGATGATTAATATATATTGTGGAGATCCAAAATTGGGTGTCAACAAGGAGCACTTGCCGCAAAAGACCTCGGCATCAATACATTATTTTTGTTGAATATTTCAGTGTCACCACTCAACTCATATTTTATGTCATTTTCTTAAGAAACACCTTAGATAATTGTATTTTGGTAGGACTAAAGAAATATCTGGGGCACAAATTAATTATATGTTTGTAAGAATACTTTATAATATCGTAAAAAACCCAAAAACCCTAGGTTAAAAACCCGAGGTTGAAAGCCCGAGTTTTATTAGTTTGAGTTGGTTTATAAATTTAAAAATCTAACACAAATAGCTTGATTTGACATTTTTAAAACCTGAACCAACCCGGCCATAAATACCTCTAAATTTGCATAGTTAGGTAAAATTCTTTTCTAATCACAAATCAAAACTGATACTTCCATTTAGTGGTTTCACCGAATTTTTTGTTGTTATTGTAAGTCATAACCGATCAAGCTTGTACTCATAATCAAGACCCACGACGAATGGCATATGAAGTTGAGACTTGCTCCATCCCATCAAGCTGCTTTTAGGGAAGCCCTTGCAGACTTCACCTTCAACGGTTTCTCCATTTCAAAAGGATGGAAGGTATAAAAAAAGAAAAAGATCAACACTATATATGTTGTGTTATTTTGATATAGTTAATATCTTAAAAGATCATTCAACTTTGGGAATTTATTTAGTAAAGTCATTGAACTTTGTTTTGTATCAATACAATTACTTAACTTTGACTTTTATATCAATAAAATCACTCAACTAAAATTTGCATTACATTAATAAATCTAACATGCCAAAATAAAATATTTGTTATATGCCCTATAAATATGAACCCCACAAAATAAATAAAATTAGTTACATGTGAATTTGTCATTATCACTTTGACTTGCTCCTTTAGCCCAAATTTACCTGCCTACAAATATTTAGTTGGACTACCGCAAGTTGGCCCAAATGACTTTCTTGGGTAATTTTAAAAAAAATCACTAGTTTAAGTGCTAATTATTTAGATACATGTTTGTTAATATTGCGAATTTTATCAATTTTTGGTGCTTTAAAATACATCTAGATACGTCTAGATACATTATTTGTAATATTTAAAATAAATTAAACGCATATAATATTACATTTAAATAGTGAGATTGCACCAACATGGGTTGTGCTGCACTGGTGGGAGTGCTTCACCCTTAACCAGAGGTCTCGGGTTCGAGCCCTGGGTCTGGAGAAAATCTTGTCGGGAGCGCCACCCTCGAATGGATCCTGGACACCGGGTGGAAAAACAAAAAAAAAGTGAGATTGCATAGCATGTTTAAGTACTTACAAATAAACGTCCAAATGACGAATTAGGACATGATTACAAGTTGGAGATATATACATCATTAAGTTAACAAAATAGGAATATGAATAAAGAGTGATGTACCCAAAAATAGTATTTATGCAATATCTAGATTTGAAACATTATTGATAGTATTTAAATGAATTAAATGCACATAAATCTTAAATTTAAATAATGAGATTTTAAACATGTTTGTAAAAATAATTTTAATGTCCCTAGTAAAATTTTATTTATCTCTCTGTGTATAAAAATCTATTACAAATAAAGAGGAGTGTACCAAAAAAATACTTGTGCAATGTATAGATTTGGAACATTATTTAAAATATTTAAATGAATTAAATGTATAAAAATCTTTGATTTAAATGATGAGATTACATAATATATTTGCTAAAATAATTTAATCACTTCCAAGATCGAATATTTCTCTTAGATTTAAATGAAGAGACTACATAAAATACTTGTTAAAATAATTTAATCACTTTCCAAGATAGAACATTTCTCTTAGATTTAAATGATGAGATTACATAATATATTTTTTAAGATAATTTAATTACTTTCCAAGATTGAACATTTCTTCTACACTATATATATCTATATATATAAGTGATAGGAATATAAAAAATATAATGAAAAGCAAAGATGTGCTGTTTCTGATTATTTTGGTTGAAGGGTATGGGTCTACTAGAAGTGCAAAGAGGTATAATTTCCATCGCTTTTATACGTTTAATATTTGATATTAGAAAAGTTTATATCTTGATTTTTGAATTTTTAATGAACACTTCGTTGTGAAATTAACTTCTTTGTGGAGACTATTCATGGCGATATTTATGCTCATATAAACAACTAACTCTTCCCCCCAATACAGGGCAAAGAACAAATCAAGGTGCAAAGTTTATACTTCTGCAATGGCAAAGGAGTTCGAAGAATAAAGAACAATGAAGACAGAATGGCTCATCAAGGCATCATAACGAGTTGGGGTATTGGTATTATTATTATAGGACCTATCATAAGGTGTTCACCTCGAGCCAAGCTTCGCGGGGAACCAAATAAGCACCAACTTCAGGGGACCCCACCACAAATTTTGTGTCCATCATCTACCTCCTTGCTCTCTATCGTTACTTGGGTAAGAACAAGTCTACACTAACGACGTTACGCATCTAGGAGCATTTTACCGTTCTCGTTTGAGGAAGTCGGTGGTGAGGTCGCCTCACAGACTTTTCATATAAAAAATTAACCGCGGAAAACTAGGAAGTCCGCGAGGCCCCTGCACCTCCAAATTTCTTTGACGAAAACGGTAAAAGATCCATGTTTGCCAAACATTTTGAGGGTAGACTTGCGATTATTCAAATGATGGTAAAGGGTAGAGAGGTAAGCAGATGAATAGAAAAACTTGTGTTGAGGAGTTGGTAATCAAGTTTCTTGAAATTTGTGCTTATGCTAGTGTCCAGCGAGTCCTTGGCTTGAAGTGAACACTTCATGGTAGGTTCTTCACTTTATTTGGAATTTTTAAAGTTGAAGTTGGAGTTAGAGTTTTGTTTGACAATAAAACTTTTTATAAAGAATATTTAGAATATGAATGTACTTTTAAAAATATGTATGTGTATGTATCAATATTGTATAAATAGTGTATGTGTATGTATCAATATTGTATAAATAGTGTATGTGTATGTATCAATAATGCATAAATAGTGTATGTGTATGTATCAATATTGTATAAATAGTGTATGTGTATGCATCAATATTGTATAAATAATGTATACCATGTATATTTGAAGAAACTATAATGGCTAATGAAATAATCCCGACTAACTCAAAATTATTTCTAAACGGTCTAAAAGCTATGAGCTGCTCTTTATGTTTCGAGTCTTTTAATATATAAATCACTCGAAACAATTCACGTTAACATCACATAGAATTTTAAAGTCGCGTTTCACAGAAGCTTTGAACATGAAAGAAGAAGCCATTAATGGTCAGAACTTGGAAGAAGAAGACCAAAGAAGAAATACAAATGTTCTTTCACTAGAAAGATTTTAAACTGAATGACAAGCAAAAAATGAAGAATTTATATTTTGAATTGCCAGCACAAGAGGATGGATATCCAATTTACACTGTATATAGTTAATTCATAATTAAAAATATATTTTTAATAAACCAGCCTTTAATGATTTCATATAATCATCCATCAATGGTGAGGTTCAGCATTTTGCGAAGAATATTCAAGATCTAATAAATAAGTTTTTTTTTTAAAAAAAATGAAGAATATTAAATTTATATGCATAGTATAATTTGTTTTAAGAGATCTTACAATGTAATTACACATATTTATCAAATATTGTATTTATAATTACATTATAAATATGTACGAGTTAAAACAAGCAATCAAATCTTTATAATTATTGCATTTTGCAATTAGTAGGTTGTGTAACTAGGCCAAATTACATATTATTACTAGGTGGCTTTGTAATAATTAATAGTAACAGGAACAAGATTGTGTACGTGTTAACAGTAGCGGAAAACTTAACAATCATATTTTTATTGAGGAGTTGCTCTGAATCGGACTTTGAATCTCGAGGAAACAAAGTGTAATGTCACAAACTGAGAATCTTTTGGATTGTTTGATGTCAGTGTCCAGAAATTAAGATCTTGAATCTTTTTTTCTTCTTCTTGGTTTTGTGTTTTTTTTCTCATACCCTTTTCAAGCGTCAAACTCTATTTTTAAAAGGGAGTGGATGATACAATTAAAACTATATAACCACTCCCACTCTTTTTCAACATAGTATTTATCTCTTTTATTAGAAATAATATTGGGTTGGGTCAGGTCAGGTCCACATGGGCTACCCATGATCCATGACTCAAAATAATTTACATCTCCCACTTCGCACATGGTGGACAAGACCCAAGCCAATTTGACATCAACTAGACACCCAATTTCATACGATAAACAGTTTTTGCGATCGGTGAGCTTCAAGAGCTTACCTATTAGGTTTTACATGCTGCGTATGAGAATTCAATCACATGTGGAGAGAATTCAGTACTAATATGAGGATACTATTACTCACAATACCCCAGACTTATTTCACTACTTCAATAGTTACATATTCGATCTCTTGTCCTCTTAAACAGGTGAACCCGAGTTCATGTTTAGCTTTATACACACAATTACACTCAATACCAATATGGTTAGGGCAATAGCTGGCTTGTGTATATAAGTTTATCATTCAATTAATTGTCTTTCCTTTCTACTCGAATATATTTGTTCCTATTCAACTGCTTTTGTAGACATGCACCGCATTACCAAATAATTCATGGCTATTAGTAACATGCTAAAGTAGCAACATCGATTAAAACTTCAAGAAACATCAAAAGGTCAAAGGATATTTCATTGAAAAAGTCATTTTAACTTTTTAGGCTCTGACACAATGAAGAAATAGGGAACATTCTCTCATTGACCCATTGATCGCTAGGCACACGTGGTATGAAACACGTGCTACGATGTTTCCACACCTTATACTGGTGTATGTATCTCATTCTTCCGATTATCCAACATCGTACAGACCTTGGTCTAAACACCTCCAAGTGTTTAACCCTAGTTTCTCTCTTCAATGATCCTTAAATTCATTTTCTTAGAGAAACTCTTGTCTGGCTCATAAAACAAGTCATAATATGGCCGTGAAATTCATCTCTTCACATTCCTCGACGTAAGAGGCGATTGCTCGTGTGAGAGAGTCAATCTCGCGACCAGTTTGACACATTTTATTTCTTACAAAAGATCACATGCATATTATATTTGAATATAAATCCAATAGTATTATATAAAAATGAATTTTATAAAATCAAGTTATTTTACAATACTGAAATATCATCAAATTCTACGCAAACCTAGAACCTTAACATGCTTTTCAAACAAGTCACTAGAGATGACCTTTGTAAAAGGACCAACTATCATTTCACGGGTAAAAATGTATTGCAAAGTTATTTCTCCACTTGCCACTTCATCTCTCACAAAGTTATACTTGATGTTAATGTGTTTGGTCTTGCTGTGATACTTAGGGTCCTTCATGTATGCGATAGCCTCTCGAATATCACAATATAGAATCATGGGACCCTTAGAATTCTTTGCAATACTTAAATGCTCAAAGAATCTCTTTAACCAAACATCTTGTACTACAGACGCACAAGCCACGAATTATGTTTCCATGGTTGAAAGAGTTGTGCAAGTTTGCTTCTTACTTTTCCATGAAATAGCACCACCATTTAGTAAGAAAGCATAACCCGATGTTCATTTTCTATCATTCCGATCACCAGCTCAATCAACATCTGTATAACCTCTTATGAATAAATCAGATTCACTATAACATAGTGTATGACAGTTCCCTTCAAGTATCCGAATATTCTCTTTACTGCTTTCCAATGATCTCTTTGAGGATTGAATTGTACACCTGCTTACTAGACTCACGACATAACAAGTGTCTGGGCGAGTACACATCATAGCATACATCAACGGTTTCTCCATTCCAAAAGGATGGAAGGTATACATAAAAAAAAAAGATCAATACTATTTGTGTTGTGTTATTTTGATGGAGTTAATATCTCAAAAGATCATTTAACTTTGAGAATTTATTCAGTAAAGTTATTAAACTTTGATTTGTATCAATAAAATCAGTTAACTTTGACTTTTGTGTCAAAAAAATCACTGAACTAAATTTTACGTTACATTGATAAATCTAACATGCCAAGTAAAATATTTGGTTTATGCCCTATAAATATAAACCCCACAAAATAAATAAAATTAATTGCAAGTGAATTTGTCATTATCGACATTAACTTGCTCCTTTAGGGCCAAAATTTATACTTGCCTACAAATATTTAGTTGGACTACAACAAGTTGGCCCAGATGACTTATTTTGGTTAATTTACAAAAAAAATCACTAGTTTAAGTGCTAATTATTTAGATACATTTTAGTTTATAATATTACAAATTTTACCAAATTTTGATGCATTGAAATACATCTAGATACATTAATTGTAATATTTAAAATAAATTAAATGCATATAATATTACATTTAAATAGTGAGATTGCATAGCATGTTTAAGTACTTACAAATAAAGGTCCAAATGACGAATTAGGACATGATTACAAGTTGGAGACATATACATCATTAAGTTAACAAAATAGGAATATCAATAAAGAGTAATGTACCAAAAAATAGTACTTATGCAATATCTAGATTTGAAACATTATTGATAGTATCTAGATTTGAAACATTATTGATAGTATCTAGATTTGAAACATTATTGATAGTATATATTTAAATGAATTAAATGCACATAAATCTTAAATTCAAATAATGAGATTTTGAACATGTTTGTAAAAATAATTTTAATGTCCCTAGTAAAGATTTTGTTTATCTCTCTGTGTATAAAAATCTATTACAAATAATTAGGAATGTACCAAAAAAATACTTGTGCAATGTATAGATTTGGAACATTATTTATGAAATTTAAATGAATTAAATGTATATAAATCTTTGATTTAAATGATGAGATTACATAATATATTTGCTCAAATAATTTAATCACTTTCCAAGATCGAAAATTTCTCTCAGATTTAAATGATGAGATTACATAACATATTTCTTAAAATAATTTAATCACTTTCCAACATTGAACATATCTCTTAGATTTAAATGATGAGATTACATAATATATTTGTTAAGATAATTTAATTACTTTCCAAGATTGAACATTACTCTACACTATATATATAAGTGATAGGAATATCAAAAATATAATGAAAAGCAAAGATGGGTCTAGTAGAAGTGCAAACATCATTGCTAATGTATAATTTACATCTCTTTTATACGTTTAATGTTTGATATTAGAAAAGTTTATATCTCGATTTTTGAATTTTTGATGAACACTTTGTTGTGAAATTAACTTCTTTTTGGAAACTATTTATGGCAATATTTATGATTGTATGAACAACTAAGTCTTCCGCCCAATACAGGGCAAAGAGAGAATCAAGGTACAAGGTTTATACTTCTACAATTGTGAAGGAGCTCAAAGAATAAAGAACAATGAAAGACGAATGGCTCATCAAGGCACCATAACGAGTTGGGGTATTGGTGTTATTATTATAGGACCTATCATAAGGTGTTCACCTCGAGCCAAGCTTCGCGGGGCACCACATAAGCACCAACTTCAGGGCACCCCACCACAAATTTTTGTGTCCATCATCTACCTCCTTGCTCTCTATCGTTACTTGGTAAGAACAAGTCTACCTAACGATGTTACGCATTCATGAGCGTTTTATTTTTTCCGTCTGAGGAAGTCGGTGGTGAGGTCGACTCACAGACTTCCCGTGTCAAAAATTGACCATGGAAAACTAAGAAGTCTGCGAGGCCCCCTGCACCTCGGAATTTCTTTGACAAAAATGGTAAAAGATCCATGGCTGCCAAACATTTTGAGTGTAGACTTGCGATTATCCAAATGACGGTAAAGGGTAGAGAGGTAAGTAGATGAATAGAAAACTTGTGATGAGGAGTTGATAATCAAGTTTCTTGAAATTGGTGATTATGTTGGTGTCCAGCGAGTCCTTGGCTTGAAGTGAACACTTCATGGTAGTTTCTTCACTTTATTTGTAATTTTTAAAGTTGAAGTTGGAGTTGGAGTTTTGTTTGACAATATAGCTTTTTATAAAGAATATTTAGAATATGAATGTACTTTTAAAAATATGTATGTGTATGTATCAATATTGTATAAACTGTGTATGTGTATGTATCAATATTATATAAATAGTGTATATGTATGTTCAATATTGTTTAAATAGTGTATACCATGTATATTTGAAGAAACTTTAATGGCTAATGAAATCTTTGAATCCCGACTAACTCAAAATTATTTCTAAACAGTCTAAAAGCTATGAGCTCCTCTATATATTTTGAGTGTTTTAATATATAACTCACTCGAAACAATTCACGTTTACAACACATAGAATTTTAAAGTCCAGTTTCGCAGAGGCTTTGAACATGAAAGAAGAAGGAGAAGGAGGAGGAGGAAGATTAGAAGAAGCCATTAATGGTCGGAACTTGGAAGAGGACGACCAAAGAAGAAATACAAATGTTCTTTTACTAGAAAGAGTTTAAACTGAATGACCAGCAAAAATTGAAGAATTTATATTTTGAAGTGCCAGCAAAAGGGGATGGATATCCAATTTACACGGTATATAGTTAATTCATAATTAAAATAATATTATTAATAAACTAGCCTTTAATGATTTCATATAATCATCCATCAATGGTGAAGTTCAGGATTTTGCGAAGAATATTCAAGATCTAATAAATAAGTGTTTTTTTAAAATATGAGTAATATTAAATTCTTTTACCTCCTCCTCTCTTCCCCGCCTGTTATCGCCGCCGATGGATTGGCAAGGACAAAAGTTCGTGGAACAATTGATGCGGATACTGCTTGTGAGCTTTGCTGTGGTAGCATTCCTCACAGGCTATATGTTGGGCTCGTTCCGAACTATGCTGTTAACATACGCTGGTGGTGTTGTCTTTACGGCCCTTGTCACCATACCTAACTGGCCTGTCTATAATCGCAACCCTCTCAATTGGTTGGACCCAAGTGTAGTTGAAAAGTATCCCAAACCGCTGCCTGCTAACACTAGTTCCAAGAAGAAGAGCACTAAGAAGTAGGTCATTTGACTGATATTCGACTGACATTTCACTTGGTCCTTCTACAAAAAACTATTATGATGTATCAAAATACAGTCGGTGGTTTTTTGGTATGAGCTGAACGTTTTTTGCTCTCGGTGAATTTTGTCAGTGCTATAAGAAAGATTTAGTTTTGAAAAAAAAAAGAAAAAGAAGAAAAAAGAGTAATATTAAATTTATATAGATAGTATCATTTTTATGTTTAATTTTTTAAAGAGGTCTAACAATGTAATTACACGTATGTACCAAATATTATATTTGTAATTACATTATAAATACGTATGAGTTAAAACAAACAGTCAAATTTTTATAATTATTACATTTTGCAATTAGTAGGTTGTGTAATTAGGCCAAATTACATCTTATTACTAGGTGACTTTTCGAACGGAAAGGGCTCGCCTCGAGAGGGTTAAACATTAATTTTCAAAAATGACCTTTGGGATCATTACACATGACTTATTAGATGCCTCGATCCATTGACGACATGCATTTGCATAAAGAGGCGCACCTTAACTGTCAGTAAAGAAGTTTATTATGTATTAAGTATCACCAGTCCAATTTTTTAAGATTCTAAGATTTTTAATTTGAAAGAGCAATGAAAGTAAAATACTTCTTAATTGTATGGTTTAAGAAAAATAAAAAAGGAATGAGAAACTCTTTTGGATGTATTTTCAAGATAAAATAGTTTCAAGTTAAATTTAATTTGTTAGTCTAGTTCAACTAGGAAGGACATGGTGTAGAGAGAGAGGGAGAAAAAACAAAGGAAAATTAGAGTCAAAACAATTCTTATATTTTTAAATGACTATATTTTGAATTTTTTTGCTATGTTAAGCAATTAGGTAAAAATATTTATAATAGTAATAATTATGACTCCCATTATTGCATAGTTAGGTAAAGTTCTTTTCTAGTCACAAGTCAAATTCCCTAATTCATAACTTATTTCAAGCTTGTACTCATAGTCAAAACTCAAAACCCAGGACAAATTAGTTTCTAAGTGAATTTGTCATTATCAACTTTGACCTGCTCCTTTAGGTCCAAAATTTTCCTGCCTACAAATATTTTGTTGGGCTACTGCAAGTTGGCCGAAAGACATTTTTGGGTAATTTTTTTCAAAAATTACTTGTTTAAGAGTTAATTACTTAAATACATCTAAGTTTGTAATATTATGAATTTCACCAAATTTTAATGTGTCCAGATATAAACGTCTACATACATAATTTACATATTTAAAATAAATTAAATGCATATAATCTTAGATTTAAATATTGAGATTGCATAGCATGATTTTTAAAATAATTTAATGCCTATATATATATCCAGAAACGTCTACATACATAATTTACATATTTAAAATAAATTAAATGCATATAATCTTAGATTTAAATATTGAGATTGCATAGCATGATTTTTAAAATAATTTAATGCCTATATATATATCCAGAAACGTCTACATACATAATTTACATATTTAAAATAAATTAAATGCATATAATCTTAGATTTAAATATTGAGATTGCATAGCATGATTTTTAAAATAATTTAATGCCTATATATATATCCAGAAACGTCTACATACATAATTTACATATTTAAAATAAATTAAATGCATATAATCTTAGATTTAAATATTGAGATTGCATAGCATGATTTTTAAAATAAT